>JAHWFP010024870.1:0-39522 GCA_023313725.1 Lithobius niger
AGATTCTTTTACACGTATTAGTGCGACGCTGATGGCTTACATGTCTTTTTCTAATATCTGTTCCTTTAGGGCTTTAAGTTTTTTAAGGCTTACATCCGTATTTTATACGATTAAGCGTTTTTTAATACTAATATTATGTACAAGTGCTTTTGTGAACAGTAGACTTGGCCCACTCCAACTTCTTTTCTTGCATATTAGGTCGCCATTTTGAATTTTTATTGACTGGATAAAAAAAATCTACGTCTTAGTTCAAATTCTTTCCAAATTCCATTCGAGTCGCTTCTTGTTTTATTTTGGGTCGCCATCTTGGATTTTTATCAACTCGTATAAAATCATGTACTTAGGCCACGAAAAAAAGAAAAGTTGGTTCTCAGGCCCTCCCGCACCGATTTTTTGACGGGAAATAAAAAAAAAAACGACGCGGCAAAAATAGCAGTTGCAGATCATGAATGGTCCTTAGTGAAAAATGAAAATATAAAATTATCAGTCTTGTCATTAATTCTATGGACACATTGCAAACAGAATTACGAGGTAGCGTTCCTTATTTTACCCAAAATAAAAAATAATTCCCCAAATGTACGGAAAAATAGGGCCGGAAAAAAAAAATAAAATAAAATTCCTCCCGCCCGCACGGATTTCATGAGAAAAATGCCCGAGAACAAACTTTCTTTTTTTAAATGGCCTTACGTTGTTTCGGCGTATTCCAAAGAGCATTTTTACCAAATTTCATTCGAATCGCTTCAGGCATTTGGCTATAGCAATCGGTGACATATTTTGACGCCAGTTTGGGCCGCCATTTTACTTAAAATAGGTGGAGTGGTCAATCCGACCCTCTGATGACGCTGTGTACTGATAATACACATCAGCGCATACCGCTCAGCCTCCTTACGAATTATGGACCGTCAGCATACGTTTTAACAGCACGAAAGCAAAGTACAAAAGTGTGCACGTCGTTTGAAAACTGAGCTGGTACACAGTGATGAGTACTACCAGTGTACAGTGCCTTAAGTGACAAGTTGTTCATCCACCCGAATATTACATTTTCTGTATGACAAAGCTGACCAACATGTTCCAAGTGAATCAATGGTACGTTAGCTATAGTGCGAAAGCATGATGCCCTAAGGCTGAAATTGGCTCTGCCATGCCAGCCATAATTCCGGGTTTCTGGAAAATTACTCGCCAACAACCGGTCGCCAGATTAAATTTCTCGAAGGGTAAATTGATCACCAACAATAATTAACCGACAAGAAAATTGCCTTCCAATGAGATAACTTTTTTTTTTATCATCTCACTACAGTAATTTTCCTAGTAATTGAACCACGGGAACAATTTCCGGTGGGTCTTAAACACTAATTATGAAGGACTTTCCTACTGGAGCGTGTGTTTTTCTTAATTTTTTAAAACGTTTGAACCGTTTACAGCTGGTCCGATGGCTTTGGTTGTGAACCTTCAAGATCAAGCATGAACGTGGTCGATTACTATGACATTTGTAATACTGTATGCTTTTCCGCCTCCATCGTTGTTGTTGCCTTGGGTGTGCAACAGTTGGGTCTTCTAGTTACCAACTAATATTGGAAATTCTATCATAAAGGAATACTAAATCCTAACCTGTTCAATTTTAATATATTAGCTAAGACCCTAAAAATCCTTTCAAGACGTATATAATCTCGCTCGCTTTGATAATAACGTCGAAATAAATAAAAACAACTGCCACTTTTTAGTCACCTATTTCGACGAAAAACGGCGTGAGCTCGCGCCATGGAGAGGCTGTGACGTCATGTTTCAGTTAGGGTGAGGTCATATCCTACCCCTTGTGCTGTACCAAGCTGCGAAAGCCCCAGGCAACGATGTTTTGTTTCTGGTGAGAAAGACAGCCTGAAATGCGGGAAGAAACATGACGTTCCTACGCACGATTCAAAACGAGATTTACTCCAGCGATTGGGAAATAAGCACAGGCGTTTTAACAATTTGTCTAACACCTACTAACGTAGAAAACCTTTTAATATTAATTCCAGAGCCTAAACTACCGGGAAAAAAATCATATTGGAGGGTTTCGTATTTCAAAATTTGGCGCACAAAGATATCTTTCCCGGTGAGTCCTTTTCGGCTAGGTCCATTAGAATTCTTCAAACTATTTCCCGGATTCAATTGTCCATCTTCCTTTCTTGGACTCTACTGACTGCTGTCCTTGACGATATGGTGGGCGAGGGCTAAGATCAAAATATCATCATTAAAACCCTGAACCGCTAACGATGGAGTCAGTCCTATTCTTCCTTAGGCCTACATGCACCATGATGTATACACCTAGAATTCCCTTCCATCTGTTTATAGGTCGCCCAGGTTCACTATTTCACATCAGTCGACATATAATTTGTGGTGCATCGCAAAAAATGAATTCGTGGCCACAAGATGGAGGTGTCTGCCAATTATGGCTGTCCCGTTGACCTGTTTCACCACATCAAATCCGTCGTCACTCTGAGGCTTCAGTTTGTCCATGAAAGTCGTCAATCATGAACGGAGAGATGTGACACGCTTTACATGTCATTTTAAGTGTCGCATCTTCTAATTGCGCATTACGTTCCGATAATTTCCCTGAATCCAATTAGAACTAATGTCGGACTAAATATCTCATTAATTCTGATATGTGATAGTCGAAATCCACGAAACCCTCGTTCAACTTAATGAAGTTACGAACTTAAATGCGCGAATCGGATAATGGGTTCATAAGTTAGGACGCGTTTGCATTTTTGCAGCCAGAACCAAGAAATCATTTGAAATTCCAACATGGCGGTGGTTTTGCTTTGCTCTCGCAACGAAAATGGCCAATAATGAGCGTTCAGAAGCGACTGCGAAAATTGTTTCTTCAGGATGAGTACTTTATCTTATTGTCACGGATTATACGACTGCAAGCATTTGATGTCGGATCAGTGATGTCATGTATAGGTAACGTACGGGAACAGACATTTAGGTGGCCAGTCTGCTCAGTGAGCAGCCATAACAAATATGTTTATAAAAAAAAAAAGTTGCAGCTTAATGATGAGTAACTCTGCGATACGATCAATAAATAAACAAAAATCAAGCTTTATGAGCTTGGAAATATATTTTTATTTGCTAACCACAACAAGGAAATCATTATTTTCAAGATAAATCATCCATCCACCGTGTGCAGCGTCGCATGGATAGTGTTAACCAGCCAACTGATTTTGACGATGAGAGTTTCTGAAATTGCAAAAAAAAAGCTGGGAACTTGTAAGCATGGCAACTGTCACGTGTCGTTCCCTAATAAAGGTGCGTCATTTAGTGTATTTTCCTTGTTAATTGTTTTGTTATGTACCGTTTCGTTTATTCCAGGTTTGAAATTATAACGTAAGAAAGCAACCACTGCATTTGCTTCGTGGCGAATCTTGTAAACCCATAACTGCAAGTAGAAAAAAAAGTCCATGCTCCCAGATTTCATGACAATCGCTTTATGCGTTTTCACGCACCCAAGTCTCAGCAATTGTTGGGTCTAATGAAAATTATTGAGGGGGGGGGGGGCAACCCCGAAATTTGTGTAGGGGGCCCAGACCAAATTCTTTACGTCACTGTATCGGACTCAACTAATCCACGTAGCATTGTTACCAAGGCAACGACACATCTGCCATCGCGATTCAATTGTAGGTGCGAGAATAGAAGGCGAGTGTTGCGTAAACGCGCCCTTATCGTGGGTACGGGCGCACACCAGGACAGAATACACGGCTCCCCTGCTCCAAGATTGCCTGCTCTGCTTGACACAGCGCGTCATTAAAAATATCGGAGGCACCTTCGAAAATCATGCTTGTTTTCTTTGGCTTTAAAAACAGCCGTGCTCAGAAAGATTCGTTCTGTTTGGGAAGCCATTGAATCTTCAATCCCTGGAGTTTGGGAACAGGGAAGATTGGGGGGGGGGGGGGGGAGAGATGCGTGCCTGAGTGTCGTTCTGCTCAGGTCTATTTGGCCGCAGGGCAAAACAGCGCGAGCCAATCAATAGCAGCTTTGAGAAGGAAAGGTGGAGTGGGAAGAACACTGATGAAAGGAGAAGCCCAACAAAGCCCTCCGGGGGCAGCAACACCAAGAATACACTGCTTCTGCCGCCTTGAGATTAAGCTCCAAACCTGTCTCACTTGACGAGAGTCACTTTTCAAGAATTGGTTCTTACTCCTACCCGAATGTTGTAAAAGACAGAAGGAAAATAGCTATTAATAATAGACAAGTATGGAATCCCCCTCCATCCGCTAACAATAAAATGCTTCATCATTTCGTGAAATTACGATAGGGTGGGTTATTGCAGCACAAGGAGAAAACCGCTTACAAATACACAAACACTTATAAAACAAATGGTGTAAACAACATGACGTTCCAAAATTGATAAATTAAAACTACACACCTAAAATGATGAACACATAATCACTTACACGAAATAGAATTATAACAGAAACCGGCAAACATACACATTTTAAACACAAATTTCGTTCACTTTCTTTAGTACGGAATGGACTCCATGGAATTGGCTCGCCCGGAGTGAGAGATGTTATAATGTGTGACATGAGGTAATGTCTGCTATTACCAAAGTGTAAAAACAATCCTTGTTACCTGGAATTGGAGTTCAAATTATAGTTCGTTTCGTTGGAGTGAATGCTAATCCGTTTTTTTTTGTGTGTACCTTCACAGCTGTCGAGTTCATCGTGATACGAGCTCCAATGTCTTTTCTAAACAGCGAATCCGTTTTTTGGTAGGTTATCGTAAACTATTTAATAATAAAGGAATTGACGAAATGATACGAGAACCCTCGTATCATGATATCCCGTATTCTTTATTGATACTTGTAGGTATCAACTCGGTTAGTGAGCGCATGAAATGACATAAAACTACTTTTGTAGAATGTATGATGTTTCCATAGAAACATGAACCATTTAAAAGGAAACTTGCTAATGTTTGTTGAGAGTAGTGTATACGAAACAAAGTATGCTAAATAGGGGCATAAGCTAATGAGTATGCTAATCACGGGCAAAGGTTGATTTTTAGGGTGTTTTTACGTGATCTACTCATTACTTACTTGAACTCGGATTAAATAATTTATGCAGCAGGTTTGGCTGAAGATGACGTTATTGCCCAAATATGAACGTAACTAACTGAAAGCAAACCGTTTCTTCTAAGTGAGATGTACTGTATAGATAAGTGGTTTGTTTATCGGTGAGCATTCAGCGACAAATAAAGCTTTCATTTCTATAATTACGGCAGGCGGAAAGTCAACTGTGGGCGTTGAGTGTAAGTCGAGCAGATGCTCGTTTTGTGGAAAGAAAAAAAATACTCGGAGTGCTTCTAGGAAGTCAATCATTTGCGTGTTTTAGTACAAAACTCCATTTCAGATTTAATTTACTGAGTGAGACCGAAGGTCGAGAGAAAATTTCTGGAAAGGACTCAAGTGCTAAAACGCACAAATCATAGTTTTCATAAAAGTACGAGTGGTATTCGGTATGAGAATTTTTTGTTTTTAAGCGCAAAGCTTCGATTTCGATTTACAATTTCGATTTTAGCATGCTTTAATATTTCCGTTGCACTTCTTTCTGGAGTGTTTTTTTTCCAGTCTAACTCGTGGTCTTTTCAGTGTAATTCCAGCATGGTGCTCGTTTTACAGAAAGAGAACAAAAATTCTCGATACAATTGATTCACTACTTATTATTTGTGGTTGTAGTTTATTTCAATTATTACCTCTCGCGGTGATAAGATATGGCGAGCTGAAATATTTTCGTAAGAAGAAGCCGCTCAAGACCAATATATTTTAAACAAACTAAAACCGTATAACTGCTAAATTACGTGATATCTTGCCAAAATATCACAAGATAAAGAACCCACCATATTTGTGCCATAGAAAGTAGTGATATCAGAGCCAAAAAGGCTAACAAGTTTCTTGTGCCAACCATGATCACTCAGTCTTAACGGACACCTTAGTGATTTAATTAAGCTTAAGTGGTCTTGGTTCGGGCCACAAATTTGGTACGGTAGCAGTAATTTTTCTGATATCAAAACTTTCTATGGCGAATGGTTGGGGATCGCTTTACCCTTGTGGGATTTTTAAAACACAAAAAAAGTTCTTAATTAACTCCTTAACCCCTTCATACCATGACGTGCACCTACGCAACAATGCTGAAGGCCATCGACGAAAAGTTAGTTTCATTAGGGCTCTCTGGGAACCCGAGATATGCAAGCAAAGCTGAGTCGAGTTGTTTGGAAGCCTGGTTTTCAAGCTAACAGGATGAGAGATCGAATCCCCACATTTGTATACGTGGGACTTTACAAAAGGCTGGACGGGTATACATCTGGAGTAGAAGGGGTTTAAAAAAAATAATCCATTTGGTAGACATGGGTTGGTTGACTGAATTGTCGGTTTTTACTGAAAACTGAAACCAGTTCGGATTTTCGTACTGTTTTCAAAATGACAAAGACTGATTTGTTGCTGTCTTTAATTTTTAAGTCGGCACAATTGTCTACGCATAAATGACAGGACATGCAACGCGGTCTGCACCATTCAACGCCATGTATTCGAACACGAACTTTCGTGAAGTGTTAAAATTAAAAGTTAAAACCATCGCACTTTAAATGAGACTTTCTTCATTCGAATCAGATTAACGAATAGATTTTCAGTAACCTTGTTCAATAGAACATCCTAAAGATGGAAAATAGCAGAGGAAAATGATGACGCAGCAGGGTCTATCGTCGATGACGCAGCTGAAATGTGAAGTGGAAGATAATAATGCAAATCTTATAGAGGGGATACTTGAGAAAGTGGGACGAGGGTGGGTAAAAAAAAACGATAAGAAACGTTTTGTGTCACGTAAAACCGAAACCAAGATTAAAAAGTGAAACCGACCGCTCTAAAACTTTGTTCTCATAAATCGTAGTAAGTTGGCCCACTGATAGGCAAAACAACTTCGATTTTTTGTCCATTACACCTTGCTACTGACTTTAGGCTTGAGTTTTTTTTTTTTAATTGTGACCAAGGCCTAAATATTGAGGTGTAATGAGACATTAAAGTCGTTTTGTGGGGACATTGCCTGTTAGGGGACAAACTTGGTACGTTAGAAGAGCTGGTTTTACAGCCAGCTCGTCTTGACTGTCAGAAATATGGTGCCAGTTTGGAATGCTCTGAAAGAGGACACTGTGGAACAGCCTACAGTAGACGCGATCCGTCGCCAGTTAAGATCCGAGAATCTGCAAAAATTCTTGAGGTGGCCACTGTCGTCTTTTCCATGATCCTTCGGAAATACACTCCTATTAACTTGGGACCGGTGTTACAGGCTCATCACTCTTCCGGAAACCCACCACATTTGTGGTAAATGTTTTATTATTATTATTATTATTATTAATTCAACTATCCTGCAACATAACTTCAAGTGGTTATCATACAGTTAGTTGGCTAACATACATTTTGGGCATCAAACTTCTTGTAACCAGGTCGTACCATCAGTGTCGGACTGAACCCTGTACGAGCCCTCGGCGCGGATCCTGAAAGTCCCGTGGGCCCCCCCCCCCCCCCCGCCCGCGGGGGGGCAATAATTTGAAAATCCAAAATCTAGCCACGATTTTTTTAATACTATAATAGAATGAATTGACCTTAACGTTATACGCCAAACAAATCAATGCAAAAAAAAATTATAATTGGCTCTGCTACTTTTTTTAAACATTTTTTACTGAATAAGAACACGAAGAATGTGCTGAAGTAGACATTAAGAAGAAGCACGTCTGCTGTTGTCGGTAGTCTGATTCAATGAATGAGACAGCAGCGTCGCGTGTGTGGCGTCCCACTTCTTTTTTCCACTTCCTTCTTCAAACATTTACAGGTCTTACACCTCGGCTGGGAGCCCCTCGACCCCTCGGGTAGCCGACTTGGCCCGTCCGACACTGCCTACCACGGATCTTCTTCAGTGGAGCACGTTTAGGACGCTATGGCGGATTGGAAGGGCAAGTGAAAATAAAGCATTCACGGTAAAACAGACACGATGAAAGAGGATGTCTAATTCGTTCTCGCTGCCCAGTTCTGTCAGACAAACAGTGGCAATAAGGGCGTCTTTGCTACCATGCAAATAACCTTTACGCACATCCAAGTCAATACCAAACGCATCATTTCGATTAAAAGTCGATAAGCAAACACAGCCTATTCAAACAAAGTGAGACGTCGCTTAAACCACCATTTAAAGTTCCTTCCCAGTTTACAGTTTTGCATTCTGGCGACCTAAAGTGCAATCAACAAAACTAACAATTTCTTTGGAGTTCTAAACAAGGGAGAGACATTTTGCAGATTCTGCGCGGATAAAATCCAGTGAATGGCATCATTAACATTCGACTAGAAACAAATCTGCGCAGCAGATCAATCATCTCCTTCGAAAGAGCACACCGTGTTTAAATAAACCAGCCAATAACGTTCAGTGTATCCAATATAACTGACATTCATGCATTGTGGCCTAAATTGGGTTACCAGAGCCGTCAATGTTTGTAAATATTTAACCTACACAGTCAAGTCAAACAAACTTTGATATCATTCCTACCTTTCGTCCATTTTAGCTACATACGTGTGATGGCTTTAGTACATAATTTAGCCACCTCATCTGATATGAAAGCCTTCTTTATTGATGTTGTATCGACAAATGAAATGCAACTGTAGACTATGTTGAATTATAAAGCTGGAAATAAAGCTAAGGCAAATCATTTTTTTTTTAATTGCAGTAATAATAAGTTTTAGTTTTTGAAACAGCAAAAAGCTCACATGAGCTTCTATGTGCCAAACAACTATTTATACAACCAAAGGTTAAAACCTACATCCCTTAAAGTGCATCCCCCCCCCCCCGGGTGGGCCAGGCCTCCCAATGCATGATTTTTTATAAAATTATGACGTTATTTCTAGTGTCATTTGGTGAATAGTTCTTTTAAATCACTTTAAAGAAAAGTTTTTGCGCCATGGGGTGTTTTTCATGTTCTACATGTTGATGTTGTTAAGGGCATTGACATGCTTCCTTAGTACGTGCCAATATGCATCCCTTACATCAAAAGTTATTTTGTGCCAATATGCATCCCTTACATCAAAAGTTATTTTGTGCCAATATGCATCCCTTACATCAACAGTTATTTTGTGCCAATATGCATCCCTTACATCAACAGTTATTTTGTGCCAATATGCATCCCTTACATCAAAAGTTATTCGACCATCATGAATCGTGAATCACGATGCAATGGTGGTTTAATGGACATTTCTGTGAATGTTATCAAGAACATGCTTCAAGTCATGGGGGGAGGGAGGAATTAAGGCTTAATGGTGCGTCGACAGCAAGGTAATTAACGCCAACGTCAGTGCAGTGGTCTGGGTTGCCACTGTGCCACACATTACAGAGGTATTAAACAATCCCGAAATCTAGATCTTGTCGTAGACCTGTACCTCCTGGATAAATTAAAAAAAAAACCCGGACAGGAGGACAGACTTTTATTGCCCAAATTGATGCGCTAAGTCTCGCGGCAGATGGTAACGGCGATGAACACCTTCAAGACGGTGACAATCAACAAGTAAGTGACGGATCGTAAGTGGTCGTCGACACCAATGACATTCAGGCGGGATAACACCACTCAAAAGGAGGCAATGAGTAAGTTTGGTGTGACCAATTCGTAAACGGGCCAACACCGCCTCTTCTCTGCTGCTGCGGTGATTGGCCGAGTGCCATTCCTTAACAATGCCTTCAGCAGCCCACAACTTATTGCTGTCTTGTCTCTCCCACAAGGCTTGCCAAAGAGCGAGCAACCTCACAGAAAGAGTTGGAAAGGCGTCCGAGGGAACAGGGCTGAGTTCCCTTTCAAGTCATGGTTCGGTTTCCTTACAATTGGGAACCTGTCGATGCGAAATGCTATTGAGTAGACCGGAGGAAATCGTCTACACTTAACCTGAAAGGCATAAGAAAAGCTTATTTTTCGCGGTGCGGGATTTTTTTTTTCAGGGTAATGGGAGTGAAAGGGGAGGGGGAGTTCATCGAAAATTTGTGCTCTACCCCCCTTACGGCCCTCCTAAACATAATTAATGACCAGTCCTTTAGAACTGGCTCAAGTTTCAATAGTCTGAAATCAGTAAAAATTCCATTATTATCCTCAACCAGTTAAGGCTATCTCTTAACTTCCAACTCTTTAAAATCAGTGGCAAAAAAAAATAAGGTGTAACACATGCCATTCACAATATTTAACTTGAGAAGGCGCAAAAAAAGTCTTAAAGCCCAATGCGAGCTTCGTGACGGGCTCCAGGAACCCACGCAAAGTGAGCAACAACATCCGAGTGGTCAAAATCGTGAATTCCAAATCAAGGGGATGCCGACTTGAATCCCGCTATTGACTAATGTCCGCATTAGAAAAAAAAGCTGGACTAAGAATTGGCCCTCATATCTACCTCGTTGGGCGTTAGCGTTTATTACATTAATCTTATTGGTTTCAATGTAGCGAAACTTGTAGCTTTGCAACACAGTTAGACTACAGTTAGACAGTTGCACCTATTTTTCAAAGTCCAACATCTGAAGACCATCAGGTCAACTACGGACTCTTTCCATCACGTCTGTTAAGCAAGGAACGCCAGAAAGATACCGAATTAATTTTTGCCGCCCTCTGCCTGTTATTTGTAAACTTTACTTAAAATCATTCGAACTAGCCTATTGGATTTTGTAATATTCGTAAAGTTTGAATTTACCTGTAATTTGCATACTACCTTTTGTGTAGAAGAGATGCTAAACGTTGACAGAAAAATATGTCCCAAGAACAACAACATTTGTCAATGTTTCATCAACAATGAAAAATTACATACATATGTCGTTCCGTTTCATGCAACATGGTATACTAATGGTGTAGGCACATTTTTATTTCAAGCCAGTTCATCCACATGGCTTTAATGAATTTCATTACATACGACGTTTTGTTTCATGCGACGTGATATTTTAATGGCATACGCAAATTTTTAATTCAAGCCAGTTCGCCGACCTGGCTTAAATGAATTTCGTTATATATGTCGTTCTGTTTCATGCGACGGTATATTAATAGCGTAGGCTAATTTTTAATGCATCCCAGCTCACCGACCAGCGATCCATATAAAATCCTTTCATTAAAAGGACCTGCCATTTTCGTGCATCCTGCACGTAAATAGCTTTTGCAACATTTACTTGTGCTTGACTGAATGTAGCAAGATTGTCTCCTACATGGGAAAAATAGGAAAACAAAGGTTTGCAACATTTAGATACGTCTGAACGAATGTTGCAAACTGCGTCTTACAGGACAGTCAACAAGTAGGCGTGTACCTTTATGAATTCAACGTCGCCGGCTTTATACACCGTCTGGAAACAACCAACTAAAGTGAAAAACTACGACGGTATTAAATCTTCAAGGCAAGGAATCCTACGGGCAAACAACGACTTGTTAGTTGTCATAGCGACGAAGAAGGCCCGGAGCGATACAACAAAACACGTCATTTCGAAGCAAACAAATTGTCGCGGTCTCGGAATTTCAAGTTTGCACATCGCTTAAAACGCTAATGCTGGCTGACTGTACGCATGTTGGTTCTGCGGAGATACGTGACTGGCTGGCTGTGCGCATATTTCAAATGACATTGTCTATTGTAAATTGTGTATTATGTACATTTACATTGAGTATATAAATTTTCCATGAGCGAACAGTCATGACTGGCCAACGGTCAATAACATATTCGGCCCGATCTATTTTAAGGGAATAAACAATATGGCCGTCAAGAAAATCTGTTACCTAGGGCGTTGCTAAGCGATGTAGGCACACTCATCACTATATCCAGTCAGTAGAAGACGGTTTTTGTTTGTAGGTCGCGACTTCTATATTAGCAGCAGCTAGTGGGGTTTTCAAAAGAATAATTTTAATTTAACTTAGATTTTCGTGACTAATTTTTATTATCTGTAAAAGTATTTTAAATAGTTTTTAAACTTATAAGTCAGCCACAGAGACATTTGTCATTGCTTGCAATAAAGACAGATACGTTCGTGTATCTATAAACTGTTTTAAGGGAAAGAGCAGCAGCTTCTCAGTTGGCATTCTTTTGGGATGTAACTATCGCCCTTGGTTGACAAAAAACGGCAATTGAACAAATCAATCGATGTGGACAAAAGATTTGGAAGTGAGAGATGGGCTAGGGGTATGGGAAGGAAGTCGACGTCGGTGAGGTACTGCGAGAAGAAAGTGAGAATGGGGTGGGGGAAATTGTATCGGGGAGGGGGTTGGGGATTTGGGGGGGGGTCCTGTTCTTTAGGGCGAGGGAGGGATTTGGGGTGGTTGGCTGGTGGGGATGATGGGGATGTTGAAGAGATGCTCGAGCATGGATTGATTGGATAGCAGGGGTTTGGAGAAACTTAAGAGTAGAGAAGAATGGGGGGGGGGAAGCTGTAAGGTGGCTCCTTGGATGGAGTGGGGTGGAGCAAGAGGCCACTCTTGGAGTTGTGAAATAGAAGGGGTAAGGTAAAAAAAATTATACACCTGCAACCAACAACATTTTAAAAAGCACCCAAGAATAAACGCTATTTTCAAATCTCTCTATCAAGTCTCTAAACTACACGTTAACTTTGGGCCGAAAAAAAAGTTTTCGAATGTAATCCGTTGACTAGAACATGCCAAAACTCAATTGTTAATCAAGTTTAAAGAATTACTTTATTAAATCAAATTACTAATCCTATTATAAGTCTGAATACAAAATAAAAGACAACTTTAATAATGTTTTTATTAGGGTTCAATCGATAAGATCACCTCGCATCAGAAATGGTTTTGGAACCATGTATTCTAAACTTATACCTCTATACACTTTTTAATAAAATTCCCTAGCATTTTTTTAACTTGAGCAGTTTTAAACATACAAAGTGTGAGATAAAACTTGGGTTAATTTATGGTTAGAATTGATTTGAGTATTTTACGAAGTTTGAACTTTCATCCATTCGTAATATTTATCAATTAGCATAAATATTTTGTGAAACCTATGTGAATCTATTAAATCTTTGTATCTATTTTATTAGTACGTTACCACTTAAGTGAATTTTACTGATGATAAGTACGAGATTAACCGTCTAAATACGGATGTAAGCTTTAAAAAACTGAGGCTCTAAAAGAACAGATGCAAGAAAAAGACAAGAAATTGAGTTTGATACTTGAAACCTCTCGTCCACTCCCTTAAGTAGTTACAAAAAAAAAAGGAGGGAAAACAATAAAAGGTGGTAATGTGGGGGAATTGCATGGCTGCAAAAGTCTGTCTGCCAGATTCGTGGCATTCGACATGTCACGTACCATATCTTTTGATTTTCTCGCCACGTGACATAGAATGACTGTGGCATCCTTACCATTTCCACTTGTGGCACTTGGCAGTGAATTCTGAATTACCGTGTACTTCGAATTTATTCAGCATTTTTATGCCAACTGTTTTAATAAGTTCAACATTTTTTTTAGGGAGAATGGATTATTGGGAAAATAAAGGGAGAAAATCTGTGCGCTGTGGAAACCATGAATACACGTCACAAGAAAAAATAGGGTGCTTGCGACCCCTGAATGGAGCGATGCTTCCCTGCGCACTACAGTGTTGGCGTGGAATGCCATTCGGGGGCTGCAATAACCACAGCTCTTATAAATTTAGACCGATTTTTCGTTCCATTTTTTTCCTTTTATTTGGTTATGGGTATTGGCTCCCTTACAAATTTTTAATCTATTCACATGGTAAACTTAAGATATTCTAATAGGATGGACGTGAAGGTACAGTCACAACTTAAAGGCAGGTTACCACCAGTAGAACATCTTTATAATCTACCGTGGTGCCATCTAGCGGCAGTAATATCGTTAACCTTCATAGCTTGGTCCCAGGTGTACGAGGCCTTACCAAATTTTCATTCAATAATGAAGGAAGCATGTAGCTTGTTTGTTTCTTTAAAAGAAATGGCGTTATGTATTCCCTTGCTTACAAGCAAGTGCTAGATAATGCTAGATGGTTCTAGATTCTGCAGGCCTTCATCCGGTGACAACTTTTCTTTAACTAATCATCCTGTATTGTTAGGCTTGTCACCAAATTTCTTGGAAAATCAATTCTTCCATGAAGCGTTGCCAAATTACTCGTGCGTTTTCGCGGGGGACAGTGGGTAGACGTTATTCGCATTGGCCTTTTTTTTTTTTTTACTTGTGGAGACCATGCAAAAGATCTTAATGCAAAAAACAATTCTGGCTGATATATGCGTCGCAGAAAAGATCAAAAGAACAGTACGTTCTGCTTCGGATCCATTCATTTCTCGGGCAATTTGGTGCTTTTAAATTTTTTTTTCAATTCGTGATTCTGGTATTAAGGGCTGCTAACTAGATCTGACCTTGACGTACCTGCAGCGAGACGGGCGCCGGCGACGACTCCGGAGAACGCGGCGAGAGCGACGACGGCAAAAGCGGCGAAGGAGCCGGCATCCGTCCTCATGCCGCGCGCAAGAAGGGAGAACCGGATCAATGAATTATCGACGCCGTTACATTCCTGAACGGCAAAATGTTTACTCCGTTGTAGCCTAGGGCAAAGACAACGGACGTGTATGTCCACAAAACGGGTATCCAGGCGGCCGTGGGACAGTCAGCCAACTACAACAAAAAAATTCGCGTTGGGTACGACCGAACACCACAAACAATCAGGACGCGCGCACGTTGTTTCGCAGACGGGAAAGCTAGGAGGGAAAGGATTGGCTGACTAAATGAATGACGCAACAGACAGCGACACCGTGCGCCAAAAAGTGCCATAAGGCCAAGATTCTAGGCTGAGACACCACGGGAAAAGAGAGAGGTGGTCTCCCCTATTCCTATGGAGACAAAATGAATTTAAGAAAATCGGGAAATTGAAGTTCGGAATATTTACGAGAGGTAAAATGGGGCGCTGCCTATGATTAAGTTCTGCCCCCCTCCTCCTCCCCCACGGTTTCGTCCAAATAATGCGAAATTTTTTTTTTAGTCTTCTGTACAGCCGCAACGGCTGGGAAGACTATAGCAACGATTGTCAGTCCGTCGCCTTTTTCATTGGTTGTCAAGTGGACTTATAAAACACGGCAAATTCAAACATATTTGCTTCCTTATAGCCAATAGGCTATCTCGACGTACTCAATGCAATAATAACATTTGGTCGCCGCATTTAACCACTACAGGAAGACAGGCAACCATAAAAAACAAAAGGATTTCGTTATGTGAAATTTAACGATGCACATAAGCTTCGACACCGTGTTGCATGAATGTATAGGCCTATACTCCCGAACACAATTCTCCGCTAGCTGCTACTTACAAAATTAAAAGGGTAGGTAAAAAATTAGGCCTATCCGCTGACAATTACGGTAAAACATAAAACCAGGCCTAAAAGCTAACACATTTTTGAACAGGCAGTTGTGATGGTCACTATCTTTTAGGTTATGTAAAGATTACTGTTGCAGTGCGTGATAGAATTGTTGAATATTTTCGTTGAAAAAGTGGCGGAAATGGACAGAAGACCGGTTGCAACTAAGTTGCTGCAGTCGCTTGTTTTTACACGACTAAATTTGGATTTCGTATGTCTGTGAAACATGACGATTAGTTTTTTTTTTTTACCGGTGTTCATTTATGCTGTTATGCCAGGTAGCAATCATACGTTTACCTACAGGGGTCAAAAGTTAAAAACTGTCTGTCAGGTGATGACTATGTTACGGATGTGGGCATATAAGCCAACAGTGTGTTCATCATAGATTGTATGAAACTTGATACAAAATGAGTGTAAGAAACGTCGGATTTTTATAGAACATATTTAACCTTACGTGTCATATCTTTCCATTAAAACGAGGCACGTTTCCCTTACGACTAGCCGTAAGTGTTGGTGCTGAGTGCTACTTACTTAATTTGGCTTACAGCATTAATCTTGGCTGCAAGAAATCATCTGCAGACAGCCTCAATGCTCAATAGGCCTACGAAAAGCACATTTTTTGTGTGGGGGGGGGGGGAGGTCACGTTAGTTTTGAACCTTGAGTAGGGGGTCGCAGATTTTTTTCAGATCTCGAAAGGGGGATCATCGAAGATTTAGTGCCACATTTTCATTTCCCCGCCCATAATTAATGACCGGTCCTATAAGGTAGGAAAATAGAGAACGTTTATAATCACCTGACGTTGCAGTTGTTCACATCCGGCGGCATTATAGTGTCCGCGGCCTATCTCGAGTCAAGAGAACGAATACAGATAATCGATTGTATGTTTTCGATAGCAGAGCACCTTGTTGATATCCTAGATGGTTACAAAAACAATGGCGGCAGTCGATGAAAGCCGCTCCCTCCAGGAAGATGTAGTCGCTCATAAAATACCTGCAGGACTCAAGATACGCTGCGCGCACAATAGACGTGTAGTAGAAACCCAAGCCAATCTTAGGTCTTTACCGGTGAATAGTAGTCATCGCACTTCAACGTGGCCACAGTAAATTAATGAACGTCTACCTGTGAGTTCAAGTCCTTAAAGAAGACGGGAGAGAGGAGTGGGGAGTGAGTGAAATTTCACATATCGACGATTAACAGTGACCCGTCATATGCAGCCCTACACACACAATTGCTACTGACGCCTTGAATTCTCCAATTTTTCTCTTTTTTCCAGAGCGACTTAAATACAGCTCCCTTATTAACATAGTAGCAGATCTAAAAATATCGGACACCAAAATGTCTAAACTAAAAAATAACAGCACGAAAAAATAACCATCAAACAAAAGAAATTAATAATCAAAATTTATATTCAAACCAAACAAATTAATAATTAAAGAACAAAATACAAACCCAAAGCCAATCAAACATCGAGAACTTGTATCATTGCTTAGCCGACGCCAAGACGATCCGTAAAACCAAGGGTAATTAAGGGCGACAAAGGCAATTCGGCAATCGAAAGACGTAATCCACTCCCAGCGCGTCGGACTCTTGACAGAAAGAACCCCCCAATGAGCAGGGAAAAAAAACGCTATATTTAGTATGTAGTGAGTGCTGTAACGATGTGTCCAAAGTACCACAAGAAGTCCAACATCAAGCCAAAAATGAAAATCACGATTCCTGCTCAAGTCCAGATTTCCGATGTGACAAATCGGATATTTGTAAATGTTGCTACACGCATTAACCAAGTCGTCAAAGCTTACATTCCAAATTTCAGTAAAAAATATTGAAAGATGGAGACGGTATTAAGCATAGACATTACGATTTTAATATAGGAGGCCTTGGTAGAACCTGACAGTAAATGCTAATAAGGGTGAAAATTGGAAAGATATAGAGATTCATAAATCAATGCCAAGACAAAACTCAAAATTATATTCAGAGCAGAATTATAGGATTCATAGGCGATCATAGTTAGTGGGTAAAAATAATTGCAATATACAGGGGGGGGGGGAGATACAACTAAGAGGTCACCAATGCGTCTGCTTCCCCTATGTAAAGCATTGCAGTTTTTCTGGAAATATTTTAATCCTTGCGACTTTACTACAAATTCTACTTTTTTTTTAGTTGGCATTAGTTTATTTCCGACTTTTACGGCATATCATTCATTAACGTGATGACCTTTAAACAGACACGTCAAGATCCACTATTGCCATGTTCGCAAACGGCACATGCAACCTCCCTCCCCCCATGCCACTCAGGTTTACGTATATCGAGGAAAAGGTGATTTTTCGACTGCATAAATGACACTTTCAGCAGTCAACATTTCTAAAAACGCCCCAGCTTCTGAGAGGGCCCCCCACAGATTCCCCCCCCCCCATCATGTAACTTTTATAAGATTTTGACGTCGGGTGAATAATTTTTTTTAACCCACTTTCTAAAACTTTTTTTTACCATGGATTTGTTTTTCATGTTGCAAGTGTTGATGTTTGAAGTGCATGGGCATGCACCTTGAATTGCCTTAGTAGTGCCAATATGATGCCTTACATCAAATGTTATTCTACCTTCATGAATCATGAATCTCGGTCCAAAGGTGGTTTCAGAACACTTCTTTTAATGTCGTCAAGAACATATTTTAAGCCGTGGTCATTTTTCCGCACTATTGGGAACCAATCGATGCAAAATGCTGGTTTTTTTCAATTAGTCCAGAGGAAATCATCTACACTTAACCTGAAAAGGCTGAAGAAAAGCTAACTTTTTTTGCGATGGGGAGGGGGTCAGAAAATTTTTGGACCTTGAGTGTGGACGTGGGGTGGTTTATTTCAAGGACTTAAGGGTAAACAATTTGGAGGTCACGTCTTCAATTCCTGCGGGCCCTTCCCCCCTCCCCCCTCGGCCCCACCCAGCCCTAAATAAATAATGGTCCCAACAACAAGAATGTAAGAAAATCATAAAAGTAGCAGTAGATTTGGTTACGTTTTGGTTTAAAATTGGGGTCGTGAGGAGACGCATCGTGTGGCGTAGTAGTATTAATTTATCGGTTCCAGTCACGTGTGAAAAGTATATTTCTTTCGCAAACTCCATCTCTTGAAAACGAGCTAGGCGTATGTCGAAAATGTTGTTTTTTTTAATGTATACATAAAAGAATACAAAAAAAGAAAACATAAAAGAACAAAAAAAAATTGACCAAGTCAATTTTACCACTTAAGGGAAATTGTGTTTGCACACGGATAGGTAGATGAATTCAACAAGGCCATGAAGAACGGGAAAAAAATTATTAGTAAAAAAAAAGTAGATGAATATGTGAATCAACGTTTTCAGTAGACAAGTTATTTTAACCAACCGATAAAGTAATTGAATTTTTTTACAACACAAATTCTATGAAAACACGTTGTGCTTTAAAGCAAAGCAATCACAAATATGCCACAATATGAAATGCGATTTTTTAAAAAGAATTCTGGAAACGTTTTGGTTTCTTCGACAAACCAGAAAAACATAATAGCTTTTAAAATGGAAAATCCATTAAAGTTGTAGGCAAGAGAAATTCAGAAAAACGAGAAAATTGCAGAATTATCTGAAAATGCATTTTCATGTTGTCAACGCCGTTACAAATAAAGTACCTTTCCAAAATACATTAAAAAATAATAATTCGAATGCCATCCTCCCCGTACACACATATTTTCACCAATAAGTAGTCTATTAGAACAAAAAATACAATCCTAGCCATTTATAGGTCTTAATTATTATTATTATTATTTTGATTCATGTTTTTCTTTCCAAGCAGTTTGTACCAACCGGTATCCTAAATATGACCAGTGCTTGACCGAGCTGTGTGTTACTGCAAAAAGTTTACAAAAAAATCGCACAAATTATGAATTTCATAAAAGCACGAGTGGTATTCGGTGTGAGAATTTTTGTTTTCTTTCCGCAAAACGTTTCTCCGAAGTATGGTAATTTCCATTTACGGTTGCGATTTCGATTTACAATGTTTAGTTTTACGATGTTAACGATGACTGCGATGTTTTCCTTTATTTGGCATGGCGATGCTAGCGTCCATCGCATATTGTCATCGTACCTACAATTTCGTTTACTCCTGCTTGATATTCGCATTAAGTAGGCCTAATCCTCATTTTTATGCCGCTCATAAACGAAGTCAAACGTAAAAGCTCCGAATGCTGACGAGAAGCAGATTCGTATTTCCGTAAATGTCCACGATTTACGAAGGTGACGTCATTGCCCTAACATGGGCATAACGAGAATGAAAGCAAACCACGTGGTTTATTTGTCAGTGACCATTCAGCAATGAATAAAGCTTTGATTTTTATAATCACTTAGTAGCTTTTCCACTGTAAGTCAGAAAAGTGTGTTCTTTTCAGTGCAAGTCCAAAACGGTGCTCAGATTGCGGCAGAAAACAAAAATTCTCAACTTTAAGTTAAGCCAGCAAGTCATACATTTAATTACACGAGATCTTATTGAATTTGGAATGCATTCAGAAGGATGAATATTTAAATACACAACTCTGGTATACATATATGCAGTTTCCTACATTTCTCTATAATTTATACATGTGTTTTCGTTTTCTGATATTCGCATAAAATTACCCGGAAGGAGAAATATCTTTGGGCAAATTAAACTGAAAAATGTGGTGTGGTAGCATCAGGCTTGGCATGGTAGCAAGTCGGGATGGGTTATTAATATTAGTCTCGCGATAATTAGAAGTCTCTAATTGATCAATCTTCAGTATTTACATAGGATTTTTTTTCGTCCGGATAAGGGGGGGGGGGAATTGAGGCTTAATGGCGCGTCGACAACTTGGTCATTAGCGCCAACCTCGTTCGGATAAACCAAAAAAGGAAAGAACATTGTTTCCTGAAAAGCAAATAACAAAAACAGGGTGAGAACTGTCGTGACGCCAAAGGGAGTAACTTAGATACAAATGTCCCAAGCGTTTTTGTGCAAAGGTCTGTGCAGTTGCTTACCAACGATCTACCATTGTGAATTGGTGCTTTAAGTCTGGAGACTGCTTGACAAAGACCTGGGCCTTTAAGGTCTTTGTGAGTCCCCTTCTCGAGTACGCAATTTCTGTCTGGTCTCCTGTTCTGACTAGAGACATTGACATCATCAAGCGTGTTCAGCACAAGGGTACAGCTGGTATTCGTGACATAGGCTATGGGATGCGCCTTAAAGGACGGATCTTGGGCTGTTGGAATTGCGAAGAATGAGATTCGACCTAATCCTGACATAAAAGACTCTCCGTGGACTTATTTCTGTCGCTCTGCCATTACACTAGAAACTTAGTATCAGTACTTCCGTATTTCACCGTCTGTGATTTTCCACACATTCTCTTAGCGTTTCTTTTTTAAAGGTGCTTGCTTCCATTGCGCTGACTGCTGGTTTTCCTACGTGAAACGGATTTGTTACATTCATTCAAATCTGTGAGGATGTTGCTAAAGTTGTTTTTGCATATGTGAGTGTGGTCAGTGCTGCTTAACAGTAATGCAGTCTAGTTCAATTCAACATTATGTAGGTTTGGTAGTCACCTTCATTAATGTCTCTTGACGTGACGCATAAAAGGGATTAGCACCGGAAGATTGGAGCTGCACTTGTCCCAACGCCTAGTTTCTCACCTCTTTGTTACCCCTTAGGGCGTGGGGAGGGGGGGGGGGCAAGTTCATTATAATGGTGACGAGGTATATTAATGCCTTCAGCATCTGACATTAATTAACACTAGAGCTATTTTGCAAAAGCAAACTAAGGTACCGTTTAATATTTGCAAAAGATGTCAGTATCTACTGTAGTAAGTCCGACCTTGGTTGAATTGAACCAAGTGCAAACAAAAATGCTCCAGGGGTGCAGGAGAAATTCCTTGCTCGTCCTGGACGTCGAGTTCATTACCGTCGAAAGGATTAGGATGCCATTTTTCCTGACAAAAATGCCAAAGGTACTGTTCTGGATGTGCGTGAAAGCTATTAAGGATGACGAATAGCCGTTCATGCAGAGTTAGCCACGTCTAAAGATTTTATGGAGACGATATCGAGGGAATGGATGTGGAACACTCTAGTATTAACGTAAATTTGGGTATGGTTTTTGCTAAAAGTGCATGACTAATTAAATGCTTATTAATTTCAGAGGTAAATTAGGGTGAAATTTAATTCGGAAAAAAACTCAGGTTCGTGATTTAAATGTTTTAAAAATAATATGTTGAATACATCGATAATCTTACATTATAAACCAGTCTCATAGCAGAAACGAAGACAATGACGACCCCCGAAAACAGGTGCGAGTGCCAATTCTTTGGCTCGAAGTTGAAACTGGTACGTTGCTGCCTTAAAAAGAAGTTGAAATTGGAACATTATTACCTCGACTAACAATTAGCTCTTAAGCGGTCATCTCAGCGGCATGTCTTAATAAATGACGTCATGCATGAAGGTGTTATTTTTCACACGGTACGGATCGCTCAAGCCAAAGCGATAAACTGGGAGTGGAGAGGAGGGCCTGAACGGCAAATGCCGGTGTGTGGGGCAGCGCGCCTGTTAGCCCTGCTCTTTAGGGGGGGGGGGGGAGAAGAGATTAGCATTACGCGTACGATTAAGCATGAACTGAACCTACAAGGTAAGTTTTTTTGGTGGTATAGGAGGAAGAGAGAGGGTATACGTACAGGATGGGAGGAAAAGGGGTGTACTCCAACAAGCTAAATTGCCTGTCGCGTTCTACGTTTAGGCCACATTGACCGAAATCTGAGAAACAACCACGGACGAAACAAACCCCGGGCGAAGCAGGGTACAACTCAGCAAATGGATGAAGGTTATTGATCGGAGGAAAACGGCGGTTGCAACATTAAACGCTGCTTTGCACTCATTATTACCCAACAAGGAATGGAAACTCAGTGGCATGATCTACAAAGTCTCATAGCAAAAACAAAGACAAGAACTACCCCAACAATGAAAACGAGCGAGCATGACAATTCTTTGGCGAAAAGTTGAAACTGGTATGTTGTTGCCTTGAAAACTTGAAATTGCCACATTGTTGCGTAGACTAACAATTTGCTCCGCGCGGTCGTCTCAGAGGCAAGTCATTGTCGAAGGACAGTTATTTTTCACACGGTACGGTTCGCTCAAGCTAAAGCGATAAACTGGGAGTGGGAGGGGGGAATGCCAGTGTGTGGGGATAGTATGTCTTTTATCCCTGCTCTTTATTAAATAAAGAGATTGGGAGGGTGGTGGGAGGGGAGGCAATGCGTCTGTTACCATTAAGCACACGGTTACGCATTAACTGAACCTACACGGCAAGTTTTTTTTGGGGGGGGGGAAATGAGGAGGGAAGAGGGAAGGTAGAGCATGGAAGGAAAAGGGGAGCAGCAAAACGAATCAAAATTGCCTGTCCAAGAAGCAAAGTTGCCTGTTGCGTTCAATGTTTGTACGCCACACCGACCGATAACTGGGAAATAACCACGGGTGGAAGAAAACCCCAGGCGAAGCAGGGTACAACTGCTACTATTTAATAATACCAAAATACTCTAGCAAGGAATCCTAATTTTTTTTGGCGAATAGCCAAATAGGGAAATTTGAAATACTTGAATGTTAATAACATTTATGTAAAAGGCTGGATCCACAGAATCAGAAAAGATTCGTCAATTTGGAACCCGTACCACCCGGAATTTAAATAATTCCACGCAGGAATTAACCTTGATGGGCATGGTGGTCAGTAGATTCTTGTATAAACAGAGAGCTTAGACTACCACCGAGTTCTTCTCAACCTTTATGGCCGATGTCGGCTTTGGGCAGCACAGGAGCAGCACATCGTACACCTGTGCTTTGCAGGCAAGCACGATCGCGGGCGGAGCTTCTGCATCGAAGCTGATTTTGGATCGGAGAGGATTTTACGCGAGGAAGTACTCTCACAATTCAAGGCCAGCTGCCGAGTGGCAACACTCAAAAGGCTGCAAGAATGCTGTCCGATGAGGCTGAAAAGAACAAGCAGCCGAAGGAAGCCAAGAAAAATTAATATCTTTTGGCCGATTGTTATTACTGGGATTTCTTTGTAATAACAACACGCAAAAACTACTGAAACAAATTTGATAAAATTTGGTGAACCGACCAAAAGCCTCGGAGAGTTTTTTTTTTTTTTAATAGAAAATAGGGAACATTTTAGGTCGGAAATAAGGGACAAATCTATCGGAAATAGTTAGAAACCAACTGTTAGAAGCGAGTTTATTACAGTAAATAATAACAGTACAACAATACAGTATGTGCCCAAACCCCCACAAGAGCTTATGCCCGCGTATGGCATGTGGGGTACCACACAAGAAAATATGTAACATTGTACAAAATAATAAATCGCTGCAAAACTTTACAACATATAGCAAAGTAATAATAAAACTTTTAAACTATAAACAGAAAACTAATTATAAAACAATGTGCATGGGAACTTAATGGATTAACAAGGTAGGACATACTTATTGCGAAAGATAAAGTTTAGCTTAAAATCTTGTATACCTTTTCTGTAGAGTTAGTACCAAGGCCCAGTAGCCATTTAAACGAGGATTTTTGGAAAGGCTAAATCTCAACAATTTCTTTTTAGGTTGTGGTACACTATCGTATACCTTGCTGCCAAAGAAAGAGCTGCATTTAGCAAATCTTTCTTTATTGACTTTGAAGGCTGAATAATACAGTTGTTTGATTCACTCCTCGGAATAGTGTGTTGTTGTTGTTGTTGTTGTGGATTTGTTGTTGTTTGCTTTTAGAGAATGTCGTGTTGTTGTTGTTGTTTCGTTTTTAGAGAGCACAACCCAAACTTGGCTACCAGCCCCACGATGATGAGAGAATGGATTTTACATTGAATAATGCGTTGTACGAAAAAAAAAAAAGAATGCAACCGTTTTAAGAATCAAAACTCAGGTTCACGAAAAGCATGCAACCGCATTATCAATAAACAAAACATTGTTTCGTAGTTAAGAATAAAAATGAAACTATCCGGGTAAAAAACTGTCGAGTACAAAAATAAAAAGGGTGGGAGAGGAAGAAGGAGGGAAGGGAGGAAGAAGGAGGGCAGGGAATGAAAACAGTAAGCAAGGGAGGGGGAAGGAAGGACGCAGTGGGGGAGGGGAGATGAGGGAGGATCAACAATGTAGGTGCAACTGCCCCCCCCCCCCCCTCAACTCGAGAAAACTGCCCTTCCCGTCCCCAGATAGACTCTCACGCTCCGCTCCTGTATACCAACGTGCAATGATGGCGAACCTAGTGGAATCCCCTACTCATGAATGTAAATACCACTACCGATTTCCAGCTACGCTTTTTTGTTGTAACTGCTAAAACTATATCCGGCGAGAGTTAAAGGGGCATGCAGACGAGATTTCCAAACGAGATTTCACATCAATTCTTCTTAATACTCCATAATCAAGTAAAGTCACCAGGCTTCATTCACCGACCGTTACTCAGTCATTTGCTATAAGTCATTTTAAAAGATGGCAGCTGGAAGATATTGTGTTGTAGCCCTGAAATTATGTACGGATATCCAACACCTAACACAGTTCCCGCACGTACTTGTCCAATTACGTTCGTCTCACGTAACTGGCCAATAACACAGGCGTGATGGCGTGTAATAGCAGAGCCGACAGAGTAAACTCTGCAGGCGTCGCACAATGCATGGCGCTCGTATCCCAACTGGCCTTGGTAAGAACTAAACGTTAGTATCCTTGCGCCGACACAATGAGTGCGTTGAGACCCTTTCTATGTTCATTATGCACCAAGAAGTCAAATCACTTTAGCAAGTGACGTCTAGAGTTATTTCCTGAAAAATCATGTAGAAGGAAATTAACTCAGTTCAAAATAAGAGTAAAAACCAACATAATTTTTAGCCCTATTGTAGTTTGCAGTTTGTACCCGACTTCTTCCTTTTGTTTTCCTCCTAATTCATGTGAGTCCTTCATCTTTACTTCCGTCGCATTTCCCTTTCTCTGTTTTTTTTCCTCTCTGCTTTATTTCCTTCTCCGTTTTTCAGTTTTATAACGCATCTCTTTTTCCGGCGTCATGGGCGACAAAAACTAATTTTCGCTGCCGTAAAAGCGTTCACGTAGCCTAAAAAAAAACGTGGTTGATCCCCGAAGTCAACCTCCCCCGCGTCTTCGTTACAATCAAGTGCTTCCATGGGGGGGGGGGGGGAGGGGGCTCAAGTAAGGGAGACATCTCATTAGACTTGAAGCCGTATTTGGGGAGCGCATGTTCCTGTTTTTTTTTTGTTACTTTTTTCCAAGGCGCGGGGAAAAAAATATTAATGTCATTATGATTTAATTAGAGTTGAAAAACACGGAATTAAATTGCTTCTACCTGGTCCCCAGTGGGATGGGACTGGGGGGGGGGGGGGTAAAAGAGATTTTTTTACGTCTCATTCTCTAGCTCATTCTGACCTTTCGGTGATTTGACTCTTAGAGGATAAGTAGTCAAAAAGGACGGACATACAATTTTAGTCATTTATATTTTCAAGAAAAAATAATGATTTTTTTTTGTAATTCGTTATAAATACATAAACGGATACTGTTCAGCAACTAAATTACAGCGGAAACCACTATTTTCATCATTTGACTTACCAGGAGAACTAATTGTGTTTTGAGTGTGGCGAAAGCTTGTTAAATTTTTTTTACACAAACAGCATACGCATGGAAGCTTCTATCTCCCTTTCTTTTTTTTTTTTTATATTTAAAGACTCTTTACCACGCGCATGCATTTAATAACCTCCCCAATCCTCCCGTCTAATAAACCCCACAATCGTTTAGGTGTAATGGAAATTTTAGAACCGGGATTTTATAAATTAACGCCATTTGACTTTTCGTTGCTGAAAAGAAATTGAGAAAAAAACAAAATTGGATACTAAGTTAAAACCGGTCAATTAACTCGCACAAAAGAGAAACAGAAAGTCAAAAATAGGCAAATGAGACTTTTAAAAAAAATATAATTTCGGGCCAAACTTTAAAATTACGAAAACTGAATTCTCCAAGGGCCAATCCGCAGCGCCAGGTCGAGGATAGAAGCCGTGAAAGAACGAAAAAATAATTCTTCTCTTAACCAAACAGAATCGGCTTTGCGGGCAAGGTTTCACACGTGCATTTGCATAGCAAAAGACGTCGACTTTTAGAATTAATTATTAGCTCAGGTTAATGCTGGTTTAACTGACTGGCGTGCGCGGTTAATTAATTGCTCCGAAGAGATGGAAATCGTGGATTAATGATGAAGGTGATAAAAGGAAGAGAGGGAATACCATGACAAAGTGGCTTGAATTAAAGATGAGTGGAAGAGAAAAGTCATTAGTAAAGAAAAAAATCACTGAAGCCTCATGAGCTGTAAGTCCTAGCCACCTCCCCCCCCCCCCCCCGATAAAACTACCGTTAAGGTGATGTCTTTACTGACTGCCAGTAGCTATAGGAGTATTTGTTCAAACGTTTGCCCTAATAAGGGAAGTATTTAGGAAACCGTTTTACAGTTTAATTGCAATCATACCTTACTCGTCGGACTGAGATTTTCAATGGTGGCAACCGAAATGTTGGTCCACCATATATCGTTCTAAGAATAAAAGCGGCTGCCATCCCATAGTCTCAAAGCGGAGGTCTGTGTACATTTACAGATTAGAAAACAAAAAACGAACTCGGTTGATGCTTTAAGGTAAGGTTTAACTGCTCCGAAGTCAAAACAGTAAAGGGACACAAATAAACTTTTCTGTAAAATTTCAGATACTGCAGTATTGCTGTGCTGTTTAGTCCACGTGAAACCTTACTGCTGTATTCAAATGTCTTCACTATTTTTACTTTTACACACGATAGATCAGCCAATGAATGGTGTATTCCACTTGGCTAAACGACATCGCTGGAAATTGTTTAAAAACTTATCGTCTTATTGTGCTTAGCACAGCTCTACAGGAAATTCAGGGTTCGTGCAACTCCTTGAAAACCTGTAAATGTCCTTGAAAGTAACAATGAAATTCCATACCTAGAAAAGTGCTTGAAAATCTTGAAAAATGATACACGTATCATCAGTAGGACGATGAACGGAAAGTAGACGATATGACTGAAGAACACTGAAAAAATTTAGCCAAGAAAGTAGTCGAGTGTGTAGCCCTAAATTATTCTTAGTTTGTTTGAGCATGAAAAGGTTTGAAATTTGGGCTTTGGCTTTAATTGTATTTACGTGTGTAATGGATAGCTACAGCAGTAGGGTTTCACGTGGACTAAACAGCACAGCAACACTGCAGTATCTGACACCTTACTGGAAAGTTTTTGTGTGTCCCTTTGCCGTTTTGACTTCGGAGCTGTAAACATTAATTTAGTTTAGTTGATTTAATTAATTACTTCCTTATTATTATTTAGTTAATTAGGTTCATTATTATTATTAAGTTAAGTTCATTATTATTATTTAGTTAAATTAGTTGGTAGATGATGTATTTTATACTTGTACGAATAAATGCTGCCAAACCGGCGACTGTTCACTTATTTACCCACTTTTAAACAATGTTTTAACAATACATAACAATACCTTATCGCTGTGAAAGAATGGTCATTTTTAAAGAATGAAAACCGGTAAAGTAATTTTACAATTCACAATATTGCCAAAATTGTATTATTCAGTCGAGCGAAATACGCCCGCTCAGAAGGAAAGCGCTAAAATTCAAACCTAAAACAACTTATGCCTCAATTACTCTTTTCACCTTTCAGTTTTGCGCATAATTCCAGCTACGAATAGTGACGGCGTTTTTTGGGGGGGAACTGAATTTTTTTTTGGGGGGGGGGGGTGGAATGGTTTTTTTTTGGGGGGGGGGACAGAGGCACCTCAGGAAACAAGAGTTTTTTTTTTAATTGTTGATAGCAGGTATCGGTCTGTCATTGGCGAGAACTTTGCGATGCATCGTTAAAAAAAGTTCACCACTGATCCGACAGCGTCTCGCGCCTCGCCTGCTGTTGGTCCGCGGGGGGGGGGCGCCCCCCCCCCCCCCACCAGGCGGCGCGCCTACCCGGTTGGGAAACGTGGGACTACAGAACTGCCAAGCAAGCCCTATCCCTACCTTTATATTATATGCTGTTGTATATCAGGGTAGGCAAGTGGGTCTGAACTCGACCTGGGAAAAGCCACGCTACGTGTCTAGGTTAGAAGCTGACTTGGGGCAAGTGCAAGGTGCACCTAGTTCGCCACGTACTGTTGTTCTGTACAAAGTGCACTGTAACCAACAACTGGGCGTTACATAGCAATCTTTTATGTTTAGGACTGTAATACAGAGCTTGAGCTCCACATGGAAAATTACCAGAATTTACCCATAAGTGACACTGGTTTAATGATGCAACAAAGTTGGTGAAAGCTTATTGTTGTGGTGTTAACACAAGTTGTACTGGTGTTGTAATATTTGCTTGTTGCAAGTTTTGATTACAGTGCTTACGGGCCAGGCCTCTCGAACAAAATAAAATAAAATCAAGCTGTTATGCTAGATTGTCCCTCTCATCGCCGAGGGACACTTAATCCAGTTTGGATTTGGGCTCCCTAAAAACAAAAACAACAACAAGCTGCCATTTTTTGGTTTGGAAAGTGATCACTCTTTTCTCGACGTTTTAATCACAAAAAAACCTAAATTACTTTCCACCTCTCAAAATCTGTAAATAATCAGATAATGTTATTCGCTCCAAGCATTTCAACCATGTCGTTCTTTTAAGATCCGCCCGGCTTCCAACTCCAGGAACGAATATAAAGTGATCACCAAATCGAAAATTATTTATGTGGAAATGATATTTTTGGTTGCGAAAAAAACAGTTCTCTGTCAATGATACCATTAAAGAATTTTCAAATTTTTGTTGTAAAAACATTGCCACTCTGCTAGTGGCTGCAGTAAAATGGACTCTTAAAGTTAAAATATTTTATACTAGTATTTTCTGTGACGACACTAGCAAAAAGTTACAGTAAAAGACCCGCCTTTTTTATAGTATGGTTCATGTGCGAGTTGTCTGTGCGTCATCGAAGGCCAAGCTTTAACAACTTTTACCATCAAACCCTTTTTTTTCCATTTGTTTCTGAATTATAAGCGCAGAATTTGTCGAAATCAAAATCGAATTCGCCGATACTGAAACCGAAACCAAAGATCACGAGAGTGTGAAGTTCCAAAACATTTGGAATGCTGTTCACGCAACAACTGACAGAAGAAAAAAAAAGAAATGGTGGGATTTGGTGTAGCATCTGATCAAGTTGTGGCTTCTTCTTGGCTGTTTGAGTTCTCGTCACGATCGAGAGAAGCTTCGAGAAAGGAAACTCCGGAAAGGGGAAGGGGCTAGAAAAGACGGCGGGATTCAAAGAGAAAAGAAATGTCACTATTGGGATCCTGAAGCTCGTGTTATTTGGCACGCTTAATGTGTCACGTGACACCATAAAAGACTTTACACAGACCTAGCATAATTGGACTTTGATTAACATGTCTTACAGGTGTCTTCATTGCTCTGAGGGTTTAGGGAACGTTTAGCAACGGCCTTGCTTCACGGGGGCAGCGGGGGCAGCGACTACTTAGTCGCAACCGGTGTTCTTTAACTTCCGTCACTTTCGGAACACTTCCGCTTCATACTTCCGGTTTTTTTTAATATTTATTTTTACTAATTTTTGGACGCTGAATCTAATGGTGAAAACTATTTGTCTCTATCTGGTCTATACCGTTCCCTAGACGATGGGCTCATCTGCCGGCCACTTCCGCTTCATACTTCAGGTTTAAAAAGTCATTATTCAATCTATCCGTCATTGTTACATTGGCGGTCACTGGCTGTGGTACATTATCTGAGGTACAAAACCATGGATTCGCGGTTTTCGAGAATTTGACGATGGTGAGGGTAAATAACCAAGCCGAACAAGCTAGAATTTGGTAAAATAGGCGGACTTTGCTTCCTTACAGCATTAGTAAGATTCTCAATAAAAATGTGTCATCTGCTTTTAGGTGAAAAAAGGGTGTAAAGATCGTTGATTTTCCGGTTTTACGGACACAAGTAAAACTTGTCAAAACTTCTGCCACCAAGAAGTATAGCAAGGGCCAGGTCTTTCATGTAACTTTTGATGTAATAGTCGGTGGGGGTTAGCTTAGCAGTTGTTCGTTCGTGGATGGTATCACTTCTTTCTAAGGGGAACACTCTCCGGTTAGTACATGGGTTAGCTTGGTACACCATTTAGAAAACTTGGTGGTAGCCATTTTTATTCTGATATCACAACTTTTATTGGCTAAAACTTGGCGGGTTCTTTCAACCTTCTAGGTCTTCTCTTACTTATCTAGTTCTACCCTTACTAGAACAAAAGGTTTCGTTGGTCTTCGCCTCAGCTGAGCTGTTTCTACTTGGAGCACGCAGTATCTACTGGCCAACATTGACACAGACTGTGGTTTTTTTTTTAAACTTCATGTTCATTGCTGTGTTTCGCAAATTGAAACTTATGAACTTGTCCTTTTTAGAAGTGCTTAAAAGTTGGTTAACCGCAAAGTTTGTTATGCATTGAAAGTAGAAGCCGTTAACACGAAGGGAATCAGGGGGTGAAACATCGCAGCGAAACACACGGGTGGTTCCGCCAAGCAACCGACAATGAATCTAAATGGTGACTTTATACTAGTGCAACGATTTAATTAAAATAAAGTCATCACGTGCCTACGACGTTGGTTATTGCCTAGGATTTAACACTAAATTGAGAAATAAACCATTCTAATTCGCCAAGACAGCTCCGAAAAAAAGTAAAAACAGGATGATTCAAGACTCCGCCATATTTTCGTTTATTTATTTATTTGTTTACTATTTTTTTTTAAATTAAAGAGACATACGACCATGCACGACGTCGAATGGCTTCTTGACGCCGATGTGGTTTTCACGATTGCCGCAGAATGCCAGCACAGGCGTGAAGACATTAAGGAGTGTTCTCCATTACGCTTAAAGCGCTTGCTTGAATGTAAAACGGGTTATCACGGACCACGCTAGTGTCGTCATTCGACTACACTGTCAGAAACTATTTTTTAATTCGATCCGTCATTGTTCATTTTCGCCAGCTAGATTGTCCATCTCGTTGTCAATAATGGAGCAGATAATCCAGTTTGGATTCGGCTCTAATAACCCATTCATGCCCGCAGTGGTCAAATGGCAACAGCTGCAAGATGGAACAAAATATAAGTTCCCAGGCGCACTGCGAGCTTTGTTATGGGTCCCCGGGACCTCGAGCAAAATGGGCAGCAACAGCCCAGTGGTTAGCGTCCTCTTCTCCAAACCAAGTGAATGTCGGTTCGAATCCCGCGACTAACCTAACTATCATCTACCTTAATAAAAACGAGTTGTAGTATTAGTACAACAAGTTTTGCAAAACGGACACATCTGCCACCGGCCCAAACAATGCGGAATGGGTTAAAGGGTTAAAGGGTTTAACGAGCGTTAACCACTCCTGGTCATCTGCCCGAAGCCCTAAGGCCCTATGCTTGGCTTAGCAGTGGAAGCTTTGGCCTTTGGTTTCAAAGGCCGTGGGATCAATTCCCCCGCTCAGGCAGTCAGCAACAGCAACCGCTAGATTCCCAGGTGGTCACCCACCCAAGTATCAATCCAGCCCAAGTATCAATGCGGAATGGCTGGTGACTTACAACAATCTCTTCTAGTAATTAGGGTAGTCGATGATTGTAAACAGAATGACTGTTGGCAATAAACTGTAAACTTAACTTTTAATGGATTGAAAATGCTTCACAGGTGTACATACGCTACTTAATATTAAACAGCTGTCTAAAGGTTCTGTCATTGCGGAAGATTAAAATTAAAGGTTTAGTGAAATTTGGTTAAATATTGAAAACGCTATTTACTTTCTGCCCACAATCAAGTAAATAAAAATACCATACACGAATGTATGGAGTCTGGGAACGGGTCAGGGCCATGCTGGGTGATGCCGCCAAAGCCACATGACGCTGAATGAGGCATTAACCGCTTGCTGAAGGTTCTGTCGTTGTGGACCTCGGTTAAATATCGAAAATATTGTTTACTTTCTGCCTCTCCCAGAAAAAATGACAAAGCCGGTGGGCTACAGGTTTTGGATTTTGTTGTACAAAGGCGGTTTTCTTTATTTCTGGTGGAAATATTCGTATGTAAGTACATGGGGTTCGTGTCAGGGAAGCCGATGATTGAGCGAACGAAGCGACCGAAAATCAGCATTGTTAGCCAGTACGCGCAAAAATACATAAACGGGACGCACGCTTTCCACAGCAAACTCATGACAGGCCAAACCACACCAGTGTTGCAAACGGTGCATCATGCACCACCAACTAAAAAAAAAAACAGTATTAATTCGGGCAGGCAATGGTAAAGTAGAAAAAAAAAACTGCCTATGGTGCATTATCCGGCTGTGATATGATGGTGCATCAAGCCCTCAATACGGTTGTAAGATGGTCCCGTGAGGTTCATAAGAGGGACTTTAACACAGAGGTTTGATGCCAAGCTATGGAGTGTCACTATTGAGGGCTTGGTGCACCATCAGCTCACAGCCAAGTTTGACAAGAAGTGGAATCTCCTTGGAAGCGAAGATATATAGATCAGTGGTCTGCTCCTCCAAGCGCGTCATTTCGAATTTTTGTTTAGAAATGGTTATGTGAGAACTTATTTTTCGTCCGTGTTGGGCGTGATTTTCTGAAAAAGGAGAAGGGTATTTTCTCCGAAAATTCAAGTCGAACTGTGAACTGTGTTCTTCCTGGTGGTTTAGCAATGATTTTGTTTCTTAATATGTCTTTGCAAAACCACTGTTATCGCTGGTTACCGGTTTTCGTGCTGTTGTTGTCGTGCTGCGTTATACACAGGCCATCAAATAGGGCATCTTGAGTGTGGACCATTGGCTTGCTTCCCATTTGGGGGCTTGGCTTCCATGGTTAAGTGTAGTAACATTATTATAGTACTAGAATTCCAGGTCAGTACTAGCTATGCTGGCTGTTTCATACAATAAGATCCTCCCATCCCCATGTTGTAAACGGTGCATCAAACACCACACACGCGCAAACTTATTTTTGGCTGGCTAATAAACGCTGATTGAGTGAGCAAACCCGTCTCTGTATTTTTGCGTGCGGGAATATTTATCCGATTTTCACTATTCCTTTAATTTTAATCGTGAGTCCAGCATCGTTTAAACAATTCTTTTTCGCTGGCGAATATCATGGTGTGGTAAATTAAGTTTCATTGTTCAGAGAGGTATTATTGTTGCCGGCCACTTTGCAATGTAGTAGTAATGAGCCTCAAAGTGATTGTTGGTTACACGGGACCTGGGACATAAAATTCAAATTCAAAATTCCTGGGACATCAGTGCTTATAAGGTGTAGATTAGCAATAGTTCAGAGAGAGCGCATGGTATACTGTAGTCCATTTAGGCTCTTGTAATTAATCTAATTTCACGCCTTCGTGTTTATTGTTGTAAGCAAAATATGTTGTAGTTCTAGATATTTAAACAAAGCGCGTGGCCGCGGGCTATTTATGCTCTCAATAAATCTTATTATTGTCGTTGCGGATGGACTGTCCCGGTTGTATCAGACCCGGTGGTGTCCGGAGGTAAAGTCGGTGTCACACCCAAAGACGGTACCACACCCACCATCCGTGCTTCTGTAAACGTTGCAGTGGGAGGGTGTGTGAGTGATAAGGGAAGGTCGCTTTCGCGGCGCATCTGTCGGTGTCGGTTTTGAGGGCCTGGACCTTATGCCCAGAGTGTCGATGGTTCGGATTGGTCATATAGGCATCAACGAATACAGGTTCTTCATTGTCCAGGCTCCCAGTCCTTAGCATGTTTGTGGAGAGGTGGTTGAAGGTATTTCCCACTACCTACTGTCCTGTGTACGTTTTGCTGAACAGCGCCATCCCGTGTCTCCGTTAATTGACAAGCGTGATTGGGAGGCTTCGCTTCTTAGCCTGCTTGGTGTGCGACCTCACACTGTGGTTACCCAGGGTTACCACTGGCAGAGTGCTTTCGGCTGTCGGAAACTGTCGTCTGTAGACTCGTCGATTTGGTGATATTAGTTCATCTGTGATTTGTTTTGTTTCTTTGTGTTTTTGAGTGTGTTGACATTTTGAGAAGTAGACGGTCGTTTTTTAAGGTCTAGCTCCTATAATAAAACAACAACAACAAAGTGCTGTAAACAAGAACAAAATGCTGTAAAAATCTCTTCACCTAAATTGCGGGGGGCCCCCCCCACCCACCGTATTGCGGTAGGTAACCCAGTTTGGGCTCGTGCTCCTTAAGAGCAAAGCTAGAAGGGTTGAATTAGGGTGCAAAATACAATATCCCTCCCAAAAATAAGAGGGAAAGACAAAATGAGGGGGACATATAGAGGAGGGAACTTAGTTCGGCCTTTTTTTTACAATAGGTAAATACACTTTTTTTCGATGCCAGCAGGGAGAGGGAAGGGGAGGGTACCGTTGGGGCAAGAGCATCTTATTTTTTTGTTTAAATTAAATAAAGCCTAGGAATGAACTGAGATGAATTTAGAGACCTGACGGAAAACAAGGCACATCAAAGTTAGGAGGGTTGAATTCGAATGCGCAATGGCTCCCACACGTAATTTTAGAAACAGACGTAAAATGAAAAAGGTATATCAACGATAAGTTCGGATATTTTACTATAGGTAAATAAACTTTTTTTCACCAAAGGGACGTAGACGAGTGAGGCGCGAAAGGGAGTTGGAGGGATGGGGGGGGGGGGGGGAAGGACGCCAAGAGACTTTCTTCTGCTGAAGGCCCGGATTTTTCACTAATATTCAACGAGAGCAAAGATGAAATTACGCTAAAACCGTTGAAATTATAAATGTATCTATCAACTTCCGCATATCTTTGTGGTGATGTTTCGGCGTTTTTTCTAGTTTAATTTTATTGACTTATTGTTCAAAGATAAAATGAAAATGAAAAATTGCAGTTTCACTGAACGTGTGAAACCCATCATTTACATCACAAATTACAGTGAACTGTGATCTCATCGATATTTACCCCCACGTGCCTTGCTAACATGCACTGCGCAAATTGCAACCTAACCCTTTCAAAACCATCCGTCTGTTAACATTAGTTATTAACAATGATGTTTGTTAAACTTGACTGAAACGATTAACGCCTTTCATGAGGATGATCTGGTAACCCGAGCGAAGTGAGCAAAGTACAGCTGATTGGTTGGCCTGGCACTGGAATGCGGAAACGTTAACATTTTGTTTGAAAAAACTGACCGAAAAGAAAACTCAAAATCGTAAGCATCACAACAACATGCAGTTCTTCAGCGATTGTCATTCTTTTGCTCGCATCTGAGTCGCATTGAGTTTGTTCAAGAATCAAGGAAGATTCCTTAGTGCCAAATGTCTTGTTGTCCGCTTTGTCCTCATGTTTATCGGTCTCGCAAGACCTCCTTCAGCAAACCGACACTCTCTTTTTACGACCTCCAATGCAAAATGCATGTCTTCTTTTTATCTACTTTTTTTCTCTGTCCGACTTCGAGGGGTTGGGCGGACAGTAAAAGAATTGAAGAGAACCTAAGAAAAGACAATGTTTGGAAACCTAAGACGAAGATACAATCACGCCACTTCGGCCCGTCGTCACTGGTTAGCGTTGTGGAAAACCAGAAGCTCCGTGTCAAAACAGCCAACTTCACATCGAAAATAAGCAAATGCAATCTACCCTAAACCATAACTTTTCTTAACCGTTCAACTGCCAACGTTCCCAAATTACTACAGCAGGCAAGACTAGACAAGCTACGTAAAGGGTGCCCGGGTATACCCTGCGCATAGCGGGCAAGCGTTGTTGTCTCCAGACCAACTGAACACCAGATCGAATCCCACTAAAGACAAAATATTTAAAAAAAATTGACAGGAAGTCATAGCGCAATTAAAGGGTTAAAATGGAAATTCGGACAATGTTCACTTGTTGACCTATTTTACACTCTAAACGAAAAAGAACGATTTTCCAGATATTTTTTGTCTTGATCGTGTACTAAAGTTGTCCAATCACAACCGACTCAAGTGAAAAGACTTCAGTAGCTTTTGAAAGCTTCTGTGGTCTTATCACTGTCAGTCGATGTTCATTGGTTAAATTTAACACTACATCGGTAAGCTAATATCCTGTATCTTTCATTGGTCGATGCACTAGAATGCATAACATGGCCAGAGCTATTACAGTTGGCCTGGCGGTAATCACTGAAAGTAGGCACTAGTTTCATGCAAATTGACGGAGTAGAGGCATTACCTTGTACGGTACTATGTCGTTAACTAACGATGAATCAATTTTTAGCACCGCTAATTCTGGTTTAGAGTGGCGCTAACCATTTACTCGCTCCGATGTCATCCATAGGCAATACAACACGAAAAGAATGCAGCCAACCAAATACAAACGTTGCCGTGCATTTGGATTTACAAGCAGACGGAGATGTGGCTGAAATTCAAAACAACATGTCGGGGTTAAAGGTGAGGTAGGGCAAGCGAAGGTCTGTCATGTTGGGCAAATTAGTGCTCTTGAGGTCAGTTAGTGGAGAAAGGGCTGCCGACTAAACCGCTGGCATTCTACACGCTTCCTTCGGAGGTTCATTCTTAACAAATTAGCCTTTATGTTGTTTCCTGCTCTTTAACGTTGCATTGTGACCATTTAGCCGATCTACTTGGTTATTAATAAAGCAACAGCTCGACACAGACTTTGTAGAATTTAAGTTGACGCTCGTTTGCAAGAGAACAGCCCAACCAACTTAACGAAATTGACAACAACAATAATTAAATAAAGCTCTAGAAAATAAAGGTTCCGTTTCCTTATCCTTACCAAAAATTGATTCAATTGCAATAAGATTTCGTTCATTGGTAAATGAAACGTAAGGAACGGCAGCGAACTGAAACACCGTGTGCTTAACGTAAATTACGGTAAGCATACGTCGTGATGAGTGACTCGGCTCTAAACTGTAGAACATTTTCGAAAACCTCGAAAAATTAAGTAAATTTGACGTAATCATTGAACAACCTGGCCTAGAAGCTTCCAGGGCTGAGAAGATGTAACCATTGGCAACCGTACAGGATTTAATGAGCTGTAGAAGCATGATTGTTTCACTTTTTCCAGCCGGGTGTCAGGCTGTACTACGGCCCTTTCAAGATATTTAATTTGAAAATATTTCCTTTAATTTATTTCTTGTAATTATTAACTGATTAATTAGTTATACATGTTCAAGTCGAACTCAGTGCTTAGTCAACGATTTATGTTTTTAATTTTAATGGCCTCTAACACTGAGAAAAATTCATTCATCTTCATTTGAGGAGATTTATTATTTAACTTCAGGAGATTTTCGGATGATTAGTTACTCCTGGTCTGGATTCCGTTTACGGTTGGGATCTTTTAGTTGCGCATTATTTATGAGCAATTTGTTGTGTTCATGCTGCATGGTTTAAGAGTCAAAATATTTAAAAGATTCAAATTTTAAGATTCAAATTTAAGATTAATATTTAAGAGCCAAAATCCCAAAATCCCTTTATATTGTTTTACGAACTTAAATCCACAATATTGCATACATTGCTTGTGAGAAATGTGAAATAACTGAAACAAAATTTGTTCAAAATTTACCGTAGACAGACAGATGGACGTACAGACAAACAGACATACACGAGCTCCTGAATTCTGTTACGCACCGCACCTAAGACATGTTAACGTAGAAGCGGCATACGTTATGGCCACCATTAGCGATAATTAAGATTTTTCAAAACGACGCCACAATTTGCAATAATCAAACTGTATTGAGAATTTTTGCTTTCTTTCCGCAAAACTACCACCGTGCTCGACTTGAACTTACAAGACCACACCGGACGTTTCTGCTTCAGTCAATATACAGACGAAGCTTTACTTGTCACTGATTGGTCACCGACAAACCGACAAACAGACAAATATTTTGACAGTATATTTCACAGCAAGCTGTTTGCTTGCATCGAGTTATCAGGGCAATGACTTTCGTGAATCGTCGGGCTTTTACGGAAACACGAAGATGCTTCTCGTCAGGATACGAGAAGCATCTCTTTAACTTGGTGAATAAACGGCATAAAAATGAGGTTTAGGTCTACTTAATACGAAATACCAACGTCGAAGTAAACGAAACTACTGACTGGCTGACGAAATGCGATGGGGGGGGGGGAGCAAATTCTAAAACATCGTAATTTGAGTTCTGGAAAATTACCATTACTCGGCCAAGCACGAGAAACAATTATGTACATAAGTTTGTTTCTACATTTTTATTTCCATCTTACACAGCAATCCAGCTGAATAGGAAGCAAGAGAACGCCGAAATGAACACTGCAAGCGAACACGGAAGCAAGCGAATGAATCCAACACCGAACCTTAGACGCGCATCTGGATAACTCTGCCACCGAGCACGAGATTTTATATAGAAATGGTAAAAAAAAGTGAATGAGTTATTCAAGACGTGTCAGGCTTACAGTAATAGTACTTTTTTTTTACATTTCTAATTTTTTGCTGCTTTCTTTACTCGCACAATGGACAATGGTGTATCGCAAATGGCTTTGTGGTTCATGTAGTACTCGGGGCCACTAGTCTTATACTTCGGGCTCCCTTGCGTCGCTTTTTTTTAAAAAATGGCTTGGCCATCCAATGGAAAACCCATCTCCGAAAATATTTAAGGTAAGAATTTCATCTTCGAAGTCTGCATTTCACTCATCAAATCTCTTTTGTCTTGAAATTTCAACTAGATCAGAAAGAAACTGTAAAAGTTATCGTGTCCTAAACAGACAAACAAGCACACTCGCTAACAATCACTTTCACAAACAGTTACCCCAAATCCAAATTTAGTCGAGCATCGACCTCACTCGCCTCGCCAGTTAGCGCAAAACCGTTGAAGCTTAAGGAGCAGAATGTAATGCTTCCAGTAAAATTCTTTCCAGTAAAATTCTTCTCGATAAAATACCTTCAAATCAGTGAAACAATTGAAAAGAATGTAAGACATGGCAGCCTACCAATTTAAATTATCCGACTACATCCGACTTCAGGCTGCCTGGAACGGTGTTAAGAGGCTCACCACCCTGCCGTCTCCGTCCACCTTTGGCGGAGAATTTATTATTATTATTATTATTATTATTATTATTATTATTATTATTATT
>JAHWFP010024870.1:39532-60277 GCA_023313725.1 Lithobius niger
TTATTATTATTATTATTATTATTATTATTATTATTATTATTATTATTATTATACATTACCAATAATTCAAATGTTAAGCGCAGACATAAATTTTACTTCACATACAAAAACTGGACCAACATCAATAGGAAAGCGTGATTTTATGACTTAGAAAATCCCACCCCGCCCACTGCCCCTACAGTGTTGGACAAGCGAGTTCGACCAACATACTTGCTGTAGCTCTGCCAACTAGTCCTCGCGAGTTCTAGTTGGCCGATTAGTGCGAGCTACAGAACGGTTATAATCGCCTGACCTCAGAAGGGTTATTATAATCGTGTCCTCTATCACTTGCTGCGCGAGCTACTAGAGGGAAATACGGCAAGTTTGCTGGCTAATAAGATTAACCTTGGCGGCTTTTCCCTCGTTGAATGATATCAATACTTTCAAAGGTTGACCATTTTGGAAATTTGGTGGTTTCTCTTATACCAGTTTTGGGTTTGGGTGGATAAGTTTTACTTTACCTACAAAGCCAAAATCAAATGAGCAGTGAAGCGGCCAGGAATTTGGTGGTTTGTTTACAGGTTCTTTTAAACTCACGTTGTTTAAATGTCTGAAAAGAATAGATTTAGTTGTTCATCGTCATCGAACCCATTCTTACCGTTTCCAGCACTATCAAATCCGTGCTTTTTTTTCCGGGTAACAACTGACCTAGGTACTCGAGGTTTCATGCTAGAAATCCTGTTGGTCTGCGTCCATCATTCCTGACGAGCGTCTCTCTTCTGTTTGTATAATCCAGCCCATTATAAGATTTTTGTTGTCCACCAACCCCGCCCTTTATCAATTGTAAGAACTGAAACAGGCAAAAAATATCTTGCGTAGGTGGAGGGGGGGGGGAGGAGTGGCTCCATTTCATTCCCTGTTGAACAAGACAACGATATCCACTCTACTCTCAAAAATGCATTTACTTTCTCGTATTCGCAACAACCAAACAAACTTGAAATCGCGAATAAAATTGTAGTAATTTTTTTTTCAGACGGGCAGATTTCCCAAAAAGGCACAAACTCAATACGTGTTGACTGAGATCTCGTTACATTTCTGTCTTGGTAATAGCAAATATTTGCTGACGTATCGAGCGAACGGGCACTCCATCTCTTTTGAAGAATAGAAAAGCTTATTGTCGAGCAGTGAAGAGAAATCCCATCAATTTTCCTTGTCGGAACAGTTCAAAGCAAAATCTTTGTGTTCATCTTGAATTTAATGGCTTAAGATAGTTTCGGATGCACTTTACGATTATTGGTAAGATTTTATTGACAAACCTTGCGATCAAGTTTGGTTTGTCCTAGAAATGTAACACAGACATTGAAAACTGTAATAAGATCAATAATGGTTGTTTTTGCTGTAACTTATTGCAATTTATTACATAAAATGTTGTGTGCCTACCTCAAAGTGCGTATTGTATAAGTGTTTTGCTACAATGGGCAAGAAGAGTTGTCAATTTTGGTAACGATATGATGCAAGAACGTAGAAACAATACTTTCTCCACGAACAAGAGAGTTTTAAGATGCATTATCTTGAGAACTTAAGACGGGGTTTTAGGATTGTTATCTTTATTACGTGTAAGATCAATCGTCCAATCGAACATAACAAGGTGTTTAAAGGAAAGCATTGTAGCCAATCGCTATCAACTTGACTGGTGGTTTCTCTTCTCGTGCGCATTTCCCGCCACCGATCGTCTTGGTACCAAGGATCATCAGGTTGAGAAGGGGGATCATTAGCGTTGCGGGGCGGGATGATAAGTCACAGGATGTGCTGATTGAATGAGCGAAGTGAACAAAAATCACTGTAGTAAAACTGATATAACGAGTGTTCACTAAGCATAACCAGACGAAAAGATTTTCAAAGAAACCTAATTTGACATTGCATTGGCACACGTAAGATAGATCTGACCCAACCAATTTTAAAACGGTGCATCCAACACCACCCATACATAGAACAGACTTCAGCAAGGAAGTAGCATTATGAACGAGTGAAAAATTGTTTCATGCAATGATGCATGAGCGCACCAATTTTTAAAACTGTGCATCTTATGATTTGAGTCACAAGGATGCGCTGATTGAGTGAACGAAGTGAACGAAATTCAACGTTTGTTGCTAAGTTTGGGCAAAAATTTGATTGAAGAAACTTAATTCGGTGAAACATGGACATATAGATGAGCGGCCGAATCGTACCAGTGTTGCAAAAGGTGCATCCAACACTAGCTTAGCATGGAACGGGCTTCCTTTAGCATTAACTATTACCGGAGTAAGAGTGACATTGCATATACTCTACCACTGTAGGTGGATTCAGCAATTTTAAAGGCGTTTCTCCCTGCGCTAAAAAAACGACAAAACTGGTTATCACTGAAACAGGAGGTAGTAATTGATCAATAGATGGATTATTAGATTTCGGATCATGTGATTTGGGAATAACTTCCCCCTAAACAAATGTGATGGAGGGGAACCATGCTATGACACTGGTCTGTGTGACGGATCCAATTACAGCTGTCGGAAGTACGATCTCTGTATTTCAGATAACCCATCATCAATAATGCATGCGAAAATGTACAAACGGTGTTTCAAGCGAAAATCCTGCCACCAAATCCGCTCCCAACACGAAACATAGCTAGTTTGTGCATAATTAGAGGTTTAACTTGAGAACGCTGATTTTCTTCGACACGACGTGACCTATAGTCAGGAAATAACAAGTCGAGTTTGCGTTGAATATGCCAACCAAGGACTTATTTAGCAGGAGTTTCACCGACGATATAAACAGGCGTAGCGCAAGCATCACGAGAGGTAATTCAGTAACGATATTTAGGGTGAATTTATATAGCAAGATCGCATTTATGGGTCTTACGCACGGTAATTTCAGCTTGGCCATTGGTTTGGGAAAATATGGGGTAGATGACAGATTCCACAATTTCGCAGAAAACCTTCGAATTTTTGGGAATTAAATAGTGGGCCGTTATCTGATCCTAGAATTTTAAAAAGCAATGCATAGCAAATAATTCTCTAAATTTAGATATTATTTTAGGTGATCTTTTCTTCTAGTAATTGGATGAAGTCAACATGAATTTGATCCCAGGCCCTAACAAAATACTGCCTTGAGTGTTTCTTATAGGCAATGCAATTTTCTTTAATACTCTGACAAAATTCAAATGATTTTACAAGATGTTCTAAATAAAAATCTATACACAGCCTCCATAGTTTAGATCTAGACATTATAATTCCACAGTGACCCAAGTGACGTTCACATCTAATGTTTTTATGCAGGGCACTGGGAATAATTACAAAATGCTCCAAAAATATCATCTTCGATTCTAAGCTCTTCCTTGCACTGGAAGTAAATCACTGCTCACTTTCTTAGACCTGCCAAGTTAGGACATCCATAAGTTTTGGATTAGAGACTGGAATCACTACTACCAGCTTCCTCAGAACTAGCTTGCCAACGTAATATCCATTTTTACCATTACAGTTGTACCTCTTATGTTAACGTCTTTTACTTTTGAGCAGTTTCGTGAAGGTTTGCTGCTAACCACCGCTAATTATACGCAACCTTTAAATGTCCACGACATCCGCAGTTTTCTCTGGTGTAATCCCTGTATTTACACTGCACGTGAATATATCCCTTTTTAGTACAGCGTGACCTATGGCATGTCTAAACTTTTGGTTACTAGACTCGAGTTTCACTTAGCTATTTGAAGTACTAACTCTAGATTTAATCCAGCTACATTTGTAGCATGCTCACCAGTGAGAGCAATAGTGCAAGCTTTAAAGAAGGAAAGCATTCATTTTTCTAATATCTTCCTTTGAATAATATCAGAATTGCTCATACCATCCATCAAGCAATTATAGCAATTATAGCGCTTCAGTAAGAAATATGCTGAATCTGCTATGCTTGGTTAAATGTGTCAATTCACTAATAGACAAGGGAACCAATTCTCCTGGGAGTTTGTCTAATTTGAAAATCTTAGCCGGTCTACAATTATAGAGCTTCATTTAATTAAATCCACTATGAACTCGTAACATAAACTCGTAATTACTAAGTTTTCTTGTCTATGCATGACAATAGCATAGGAACTTCTTTATCAAATGTACCATCATTTGCCAAATGAAACATTTTCAACCGTTCAACATGATTGAGCCAGCTAAGTTTCAACATCAAAACTCTCTAAACATTTTCGCATGGTGAAATTTGAACTAATTTGAACCAATTTGAACTAACAAATTTAAATTATATTAAATTTAATAACCTAGCAACACAATAAATCTCAATATTGTAGAACATCAGGATTGCATTCTTCAATAGAAAATCATAAATACTTAAGTAACCCATAAGATTATAAATCGTAATACATCAAGATTAATACATCTTAATACATCTTAATACATTAAGATTATAGATCTTAATCTTAATCTTAATCTTAATGTAATCACTTATCTGAGAATTAACATAAATTCCAGAATCACCACAAAAATGGAAGACTTAGTAACAACTAGGCTATCGCATGAAACTGAAATGATTTTAGCACATAACATTATTACTAAAAATATTATTAGTATTACTCTGTTAATAAATTGAATTTAATCTTGACAACAATGGCAACTTAACAACTTGTAGATGAATACTGTAAAAGAGTGGGTTAGATTTTACTACAGATTTATTATGGATAACTCAAAACAAAACAAGCTTGTTACAAAGCTAAATATGACAGATTGTTGTGACGGAAGTGAATAACAGCTCCCGGCCTCTGACAGTAGCTTAAAGTTAACACAGAAAAGTACGATTATGGTGTTTGCTATATCTAACGCTACCTTGGCTCACCGAGTTGATTATCAACAATACTTGGAGCTGTACACCATACGCACATTTCAAGCCTATCTCCATGTCCGTGAGACCTCTGTGAGCGGCACTCAACTCAAACGGCGATATGTGCATTTGATGCTGGAAATCAAAATAAGTAGTAAGCCCAGGCTTTTCAAATTTGGCAACTCCTAAGCACAGTAACTTTTGTGTTGCTGCAATGAGGAAAACACAAACCACTGGACATTGACGAGTTTCCTCGATTTAGACATCTTTTGTGGTAAAGTTTGGTGGATAGCAGGAAGCCGTTGACATTTACGTTGCTTCTGAAACTATAGGTCGCCTCCTGACATCTCTCCCCCAAAATCAAAGTAAGACCCATGAACTTATATCTAAAGCATTTTTTGATTAAAACTTTACAGACTTTGCAGAATGGCTTCACGCTCGTCGCCATTGTAATATATGCTAACTTAACTACTTAAGGAGAACGATAACTAAGTGAAGATTGCACTAGGCAAGAATGATAACGATTATGGTACCAGAGAATAGTTATTAGCTCATTTTATTCTTGAGTTTGGTCAAGGTTTACAATGAATCTAGAGTATAGCTTTACCGTATTTCCCTAAACGAGCTAAAATACATTGTGCTGAGATAGACTCGTGCTTAGATGCCGTCCATTTAATTTTTCATCAAACAAGTTTCAGGACTTAAAGTTGAAATTTTAAAACTTTAAAAAGACGAATTTTTAAGCTAATTCTTTGTTCGTTAGTGCTTCTTCAATTATTCCCTATTAAATGAAGGGCCATTAAAGGGTGGATAATGATATTTTATAGCTCTGTGCCTTAGACTGCACCAAGGGACGTCCACTTATACTGTTGCGTAATTAGGTAACAAAAAATCGCCTCTCTTCTTTGCCACTCGTGTTGTTATCAAGCTGGAATGTCTTGCCTGCTGGAGTGATGGCAACATCTCTTCGTGCTTTAAAAACAATTTCCAGTGAGTGGTATTTTACCTAAATGCACCAAATTATTTTACTACCTTTAACAATGCTGGTTGCACTGCTGCTAATGTTGATGCTTACTTATTCAATTGCATGCTACTCGCATAACTAGTTTTAGTTTTGTTTTTGTTTAGGAGCGCCTATAACACGAGCACAAATTGCGACAACAACTTTAAATTCACGTAAAACCCTTTAAAACACTGGCTGACGAACTGCCAAAGTTTAAAAAATAGTTTTGGTTGACCGCTTTTCCAAAAAAAAAAAAAACAGAAATTCACTCCGTTCAGCTACTCCGCTGTCTTCCTCCGTTGCTACCAAAAACCGCATAACAACCGATTAAAAGTGCGGCACATGAAAGCTGTCATGCGTACGAACCCAACCGCTGATCCACACGCAAATCAACTCCAACCACCGTGCTCTTCATTATCTATTTTTCCTCAACCTTCTGGTTTTTCCGCTAGAAAATAATCATTTTGCAACATTCCAGGAGACCTTCCGCCGACCTCGATCGGTGAACCGGAAAACGACAGGCATGGCAATCAGCCAGACATGATTAATCGATGCCCGGATACCAACACTAGGGATGCCTTACTAGGGTTTAAGATTTGCTGCAGCTGAAGCTGTGGGAAACTAGTGGGAGGAGAGGAGATGCAGGGGAAGGGGAGGAATTGGGGGAGGGGGAGGAGGAAAGAAGAACAGAAATGAGAATCATCGAGACTTCGAAGCTTGTCATTAATAATGCTGTCGTGCAGCACGGACAGGAATCTCGAGGCGAGGGGGGGGGGGGAGGTTAGGTTCTGAAATATCCTAATCCCCTGTCGTGGGCCAGAGCAGAGCAATACCGGTACCACATTTTTGCCATAATGTGTGACAATTTGTAGGCTCAAGAAATTTGTTTGGGGGTGAGAAAAATCAATAAAAACTGGTGGACCAATAAAAAAATCTTCTCACTTTTGGGAAGGGTGTAATCAACAATCCGTCACCCCCCACCATCCGTGTGAATTAAATAATTTTCAGAGTCTCCGAAATGTTTAAAAAGCCCATTTTGCGAATTTTTTAGCTAACAAATGTCGTACTTGTTCACCAGTATCAAATTGTCCACCAAAACCAAATCTGGTTTAAAAAAAGCCAGTAAGTTTCCAAAAAGGGTCGCCTTTAAAAAGTACTGATATCATTAAACCAAGGAAAGGCCACCAAGACTAACCTTATTGCTGATGGCATATTTAACATTTCCTTTGTATTATTTACAGCGAGTCGTGTCTATTTCCTAAATCTCCTACATAAAAGAGAGCCCGTAGTGCTAGACGGCGTGTCCATGCATCCACACGTTCCATCTCTCATTCAGGCTCGCGACCCCATGCGGCTAAATGCAGAACGACTGGTCGTAATTACTTTCTAGATAACTCACGTTAGAATTAGAAATGCGTAGGTTTTAACCCAATACCTATATAGGTGCTACAAAATGTCATTGGTGCTACGATTACTCCAGACATGTAGCACCTTCGCGTACACTAGCGTTCGACGAGCTTTATGCGGTGAAGCAGACGGCTACTTCACGCCAAAGCCGACTGGGGTAGAAATCGTGTGTTTCGCCTCATGACTCAATGCCAGTTCACGCGTGTGCCGGAAAGTTGACACATTTTAGCGCTGCTCTGGTAAAATAGATTTTGGGAATCAACCAGTCTGGATGCGGGAAACAAAACCCACAACTTCTCTACGGGATGATATTGCTACAAGCGATGGAATATGAAGCGATAATTACAACATGGACACTCCCACGTCTACGCATTTATTACATTCTGATTTTATACAATAATAAGTGAGAATTTAAGATTTACCAATTTTAGTATAATTTGTTGCCACTAAATGACGTTGCCAGCAGTGTGTTAACTGATTTAACGTCCATGAAAAACAACAAACATTTCATCAAAAAAAGCAAAAAGATCAGCAACATCTGAAAAACACATGAATTATTTAGAGTGCAGTTGGGTTAACACATTTTTATAACAATGGCGTGTAGTGACGTTTCAACAAACATGAGTCATAGCTGTTCACTCGTCATTCCTAGCAGTCCAAAAAGTTATTTCTTGTTCTCTGTGTCACATACACAAGTGGAAATCGTCGGAATTTTATTTCGTTTAGTTCATGGGTTCAGTATTGATTTTAACAGTACATTTTAAGTAAATCTTACTTTTCGTTGTTTATTTGCATATTGAATAGTTGCTAAGCAACATTTCATCACCTAACCTACGAATCAAAACTCTTCGAGGCAGCTGTTTTAAATTCGTTGCTATGAAAGTAATAACATTAAGTGTCAATTTTAGGAATTATTTAATTGAGATTCCGTTGGCAGTAATTATCTAAAATAATGTAATTATTATTCAAATGCTGCAGACGTCGGAAGAGCAATATGGGCAAAATGCATGCCGTTGTCATAATGTTTACTGTAATACACTATGTTAAAACGTGAAGAAACAATTAAAACAACTCAATTCTGGGAAATTACAATAAATTACAATAAATTGCCTAATGTCCGGAGCTTCATTACTACACTGTGAAATTATCCGAGTGTCTGTCTGACTGTCTGTCCACGCGATTTCTTTCAAACCGCTTACTTATTTCAAACAGGTATCTTTCAGACCAGTTTCTTCCAAACTAGTTACCTCATTTCAACAGATTTTTCAAATCTATTTCTTTCAAACTGCTTACTTTCTTTCATACATATTTTTCAAAACGATTTCTTTCAAACCCCTTACTTTCTTTCGAACCGATTTCTTTTGAACTGCTTACTTTCTTCCAAACAGATTTTTTCAAACCTTTTTCTTTCAAACTGCTTACGCTACTTTCTTTCAAACCGATTTCTTTCAAACCACTTACGTTCTTTGAAACAGATTTCTTTCACGCTGATTACTTTCTTTCAAATAGCTTTCTTCCTCTCAAACCATAAATCGAGATCTACTACGTAAAACCTAGGGTTATGTGGGTTTAGGTGCTGCGCAAATGTTCATCCTCTTTGTTAACGGGAACATGCAATTCGTAATAAGTCACCATGCTAATTCGTGACCAGCGCCATAGCGCCAAATGCTTGGAGGTGGGTTGCACGACTGCAGAATCCATTCAGTAGTATTAAAATAAGAAAAATGTTGCTCTTGCTTCGAGTCTTGGGGAGGACACTAGCCCCCCCCCCCCCTCTCAGGTACGCCAATGTAGCAATAAATCACTCTGGTGAGAGGAACACCTACACGCTAAAGCCTCTACTTTCAAGAATTCGTGTGATTGCGAAACTGAAAATTTCCCCACGGGCGTAAGTCGGGGCTCAAATCCCGTACATAGTGTGTAACGTGCTTACATGTACGGCAATGCACTCGCACGCAGTCAGCCACTCGTGCAGTGCACCTTGCCGTTAACATGGATGCTGCGCGCCACTAGCTACCATGCACACATGGCAGCTAGAGCAACGCCAGCATCCGAGTAAGCGAGCCAGTCCTATTGTTCAACCATTTAGGACCGGATCGCGCCTGTTTCACGTCACATGACGTAATGCTCAGGCAAGAGCCTATTGTTCTGCCCCGGCCCACGCGGGTATAAAATGAGACAGCTTCGAAGGCTCGAGTTAATTGATGTGTGGTGGTCAGACCAGCAAGTCGACCCACCAGAGCTGATAGGGCAGGACAAGGGGGCAAACTTTGATCTAGCGCCTAATATGTAATGCTATGTGTGCAGTCCCCTAGCTGTACATTAAGAGGTGAATTAGGATTGAGCAATTGTGTCTTATGAATCATCGTCCATCTCCTTAGCAGCCACTTACAAGTGTTCGGGATCAATCTTGGATCGATCGTAATTCTCGGAATCAAATGTGGAACGCTGAAGACAATTCCGACGTGGATATTTTCAATTCACATAGTACAACTTGAAAGTTAAACTCAACATGTCCCTCAATAACCCAGTACAAGCCGATAATTGCAAACTCTTCACAATTAGCCTTTATCAGCAAAGAGGAGCTTGTTAAGTTTCAAGTGCTTCGTTTCCTTATAAATATTTTTTTATTAATATTGGGAGCTCGTGGCTGGCAACGAACTTGCGCCGAGAAAATTTTATTTTTAACAAACTGATATCGATTTTTTTTGTCATGTTCCCCTTTACTGTAAAAAGTATAGCAGACAACATCCTGAAATTTATACACGCGATGCTGAGAGTATTCTTGTGTTAATTTTCTCCTCAACACGACAGATTTCTGAATTATTTATAGTTCATTTTTTAAACAAGGAATGAATGTGTTGTGGCACTCGTAACTAACGACGTGACGGATCTGTGCCAACAAGCCTTCACTAGAAAAATTATAACCAGAAAACAAATTAATCCGCGAAAGAAGAATAATGAAGGAGCACAATTAAAGGCAACTAATCTTATTCAAGATGATAAGTCACAATGCGTTGCCCGAATTATATTTGGTAAACTCTCAAGGAACACGTTTTGTGTATAAACTTCGTTTCATACGGATTATAGGTCTCACATGGTTTCAAATGTTTGACTCTGTGGACTTCGATTTTAGTTTTACTTTATTTAATGCACGGTGGTGACGTCACGCTAACACATCCCCACGCTAAAAGTGTAGTCGTTATACAGGATGGGGCAGAAGGAAGGGCCACCCTTGCCAATCAAAGATGGTTAATGTTAGGATAATGAAACTTTGCATGATATGTAAGCGAACGGGGGGCCAACTAACCATGTGTCGATAACTGGCCTTGACGCATATTTTCAAGGTCATCGTGATGCTAACTTTTTAACCATGCTTCGTAGAACCCTAGTGTAAATTAGAAACTTGTAGTCAGTGTCAAGGCATGGCCATTGCAAAAAGCGGAACGAAATTCGGTACGTTAGTTTAGGAATTACGAAATTGCAAACATTATTCTCTTGTGCTGACCGAGTGGCTTTCCTGCCAAACAGTTCTGTCAGGTTCTTTCGTACACCACGCATTGTTATTGGTAGGTAATGGTGTTGGCAGCGAGACTCAATGGCATAATTCAGTAACCGTGATCAGCTCTGAAACAAAATCAGAAATGTTAACATGAGGGATGGACAAGTTTAGGGTTATTATCTAGATGGCCACGGTGACTAAATTATGCCAACTTGCATAATATGCTGTAGTTTGCAGCACCAATTTGTTTATACGTATAATGTAGCAGATTGTGTCGAGTCATCAGTATGTCACTTGCTGTTTGATTCCAAGCAGGCTTCACGTACTTTGAGGACCACTGACTTTATTTCGCACTCACTGTTTCGCAGGAAAACCACTCGGTCAGCACAAGACAATGATGCTTGCAATTTCCGTAATTCCTAAACTAGCTTACCGAATTTCGTTCCGTTTTTTGCAATGACCACGCCTTGCCAATGTCTAAAAGTTTCCAATTTACACTAAGGTTCTACAAAGCATGGTTTAAAAGTCAGCATCACGATGACCTTGAAAATATGCGTCAAGGTCAGTGATTGACACATGGGTAGTCCCCCCCCCCCCCCGTTCGCCTACATATCATGCAAAGTTTCATTATTCTAACATTAACCATCTTTGATTGGCAAGGGTGGCCTTCCTTTCTGCCCCACCCTGTATACGGTTAATCTAAAAAACCCACACACGTCAACGTGGGTTAATTTTGATAACCCACACTTTTTTGATAATCTGACACTTTTTCCAGGGTCTGCACAACCCCTGCTCCACCATGTGACGTACAATGACCGACTTTGCAAAACTACCGTACACAACACAAATTCAACCAGTACACCCCATTGCAACCAGCATAAATAAGCACATTGCAACCTGCGACATTTATCGTACTAACACGAAAGAGTATGCTAGTCCCCCACCCATGGAGGAATGGCCCAACCCGACAACCTTGCGTTCCGACGGTACGAAAACTAGGCTACTGACACTTTTAAATACACCTAGAAACCGACGAGACTCAAGCGAATAGCACATTTGCAACCTGCGACATTTTTCGTACTAACACGAAAAAACCTCGCGTACTATTCTACGTCCCCACCCATAGAGGAATGGCCCAACCCTCAGGGACGGTACGAAAACTAGGCTACTGACACTTTTAAATACACCTAAATACACCTAACCTACGAAAATCAAGCGAATAGCGCTTGTTGTATGCTAATCTTCTTTAAATTATTAAGTAGAAAAAATGCAGTTTTACCTTAATACACAAACATCGGTATTACGGAACGTCTATCCCCTTCGCTCTGACTTCGTACACAGGAAGTTTCTACCAGAAGTTTCCGTTCAGAAATTTACATAAGTCGCATGTAAAAATTCTTAAATTCATTATGATTCACAAATAAAATTTACAAACAAAAATCTTAAAAAGTTAGCTTGACGGCACACCTTAGCATTAAAACACATACGTGAAGTAGACCCGGTTATCCCGAAATAATTGATCGTCTGCTCGAAAAGGGATAGTCCAGAAATCGCGGGGTAGCAAAATCGAACTCGCGATGAAGCGCTTGTGCGATTTCGTCTCCCCTCGATATTTGGAATGTTCCGTTTCTCGCAGACGATCAACTATTTCGGGATGACCGGGTCTACTTCACGGATATCGATTACTTCTTACTTATTTCCCCACAAACGAGTTATTATTCACAGAGTGTGTATGGTTATATTTTACAGGGCTGAGTTGAAGTGTAGAGCCAATCCGGAATCTCTTGGATTGATTCTCGTCATTCCAGTGCAATTTAGGGCTCGAACACACTAAGCGAAGTAATTTATAATTCGATCCGGATAATTCGATATCGAGCTACTGATACGAAAGATCAAGTTCTCAGTTAGTTCTGATTTGGCTGAAATTTCATGGACAGGGAACGTTTTTAGTTAAGAACTTTGGAAGGAGAAGACATATTATAGGTGGCAAGAGGGGAGGAACCCAGGGATTCGAACCGGAACCCTCTGGAGAAAGGGAACGCGTTAGCACCATCCTCAGTCACAATGCAGTGGTCCGGGTTGCCACTACACTACAAATTGCAGAGATATCGAGAATCTAGATCTTATGTTACATTTGTACCTCTTGCAAAAACTTGAAAACTCCGGACGAGAGCACAGACTCATCGCCCAATTGACGTGCTAAGTTTTGCGGAAGATGGAATCAGCTACGAACACTATCAAGATGGTGACACTACTAGCAAATGACGGACCGTAAGTTGGCTGTAACACCAATGAAATTCTGGAGGGGCATTAGGCCAAGATAATTAGGCCAAAATAAAGGCAAACCAGGAATTAAATACTAGAGAAATGATCTTTGGCAGGGACGTTCGTGTATATCAGGGTAATTATTTTAGAAGTATAGAAAAATCCACCGTGGGGAAAAGCCGCCATCTTGGAAAATAGCCGCCGAATAATGTTACATTAGCCGTAAAGCTGCGGCAAAGTCGAGCCTACAGGAAAACATTCCATACAAATGATGTAGAGAACAGTATAACGAACAACTTTGCTTATATTAGAAAATTTTTTTCTGTAAAACAGCTAAATAAAGCAGGTAGAGCCAGTTGAATATTAAGTATATATTCCAAGGCACCTCATTTACTATATAGTCTGGTAGCAGGGCCAAAAACCAGAAAGTAAAGTCCGCCCAATGTTTTATGGTGTGTTGTGTTTCTTCAAGGAATATTTAATGAAATTCTGCAGGGTGCCACTTGATCACCCTTGGGCAAATTTAAATATTCAAGATGGCGGCCAAGATGGCTAAAAAATCATATATCGGCCATATCTTCGCTATAGAACAGACAGGATAATCATTTTGGTGTCTAATGCTACGTTTTCAGGGTCACTGAATACTAAGAACGGATTATCTTGTTGATAAAATATACCCACTTTTTTTTAGGGGCTGGTATCACATTCACAGTTCAATTTTTCGCTCATTTTCAACTTTCAACTGCTATTCTGCCGTTTCTAACTTAGGTGGAAGACCCCAATTAGATTCATTCGAAAGGCGGGAATGTCTTCTTTGCATCAATGGTAAATAGATGGATTTATCATTGTTAGGGACCGAGCTAGGCCCTTTTTTTTAGGGGCTGGTATCACAGTTACCGTTCGATTTTTCGCTCATTTTCAACTTTCAACTGCTATTCTGACGTCTCATAATTTAAGTGGAGACTCCAATTCGATTTATTCGAAAGAAGATATTCCCACCAGTTGAAAGTTGTAAAATCGAACAGTGACTGTGATACTAGCCCCTAGTAAAAAGGGCGTAGCTTGGTCCCTAACAATGATAAATCCATATATTTACCCTTGAAGCAAAGAAGACATCCGCACCTTTGGAATGAATCTAATTGGGGTCTTCCACCTAAATTAGAAACGGCAGAATTGCAGTTGAAATTTGAAAATAAGAGAGAAATCGAATGGTGACTGTGATACCAGCCCCTAAAAAAAAAGTGCGTACATTTTATCAACAAGACAATCCGTTATTAGTATTACCAGACCCTGAAAACGTAGTATTACACACCAAGATGATTATCCTGTTTGTTCTATAAGCGAAGATATGGGCGATATATGACTTTTTAGCCATCTTGGCCGCCATCTTGAGCATTTAAATTTGCTCAAGGGTAACAAAGTGGCACCCTGCAGAATTTCATTACGTTGAAGAACACCATAAAATATTGGGCGGACCTTACTTCCAGGTTTTTGGCCCTCCTAACAGACTATATAGTAAACAAGAGGAAGCCCGTGCTACGCACGGCTGGTCTTGGATCCACCGTTTGCAATACTGGCAGGGTTTGGTTGCTCATGTGTATGTCCATGTTTCACTATAGTAAATGAGGCGCCTTGGAATATGTACTTAATATTCAACTGGCTCTACCTGATTTATTTAGCTGTTTTACAGAAAAAATTGTTCAATTATAAGCAAAGTAGTTCGTTATACTGTTCTCTACATCATTTGTATGGAATGTTTTCCTGTAGGCTCGACTTTGCCGCAGCTTTACGGCTAATGTAACATTATTTAGTGGCCATTTTCCAAGATGGCGGTTTTTCCCCAAGGTGGATTTTTCTATACTTCTAGAAAATAATTACCCTAATATAAACGTTCCTGACAAAGATCATTTCTCTAGTATTTAATTCCGGGTGAAAATCTAATTTGCTTACACTACATCCCCGTTCAAAAGAAAGCAATGTGCGAGGCTGGTTTGACCAATACAGAAACTAACCAACCCTACGTTCACGGCAGATATGAAACTTTGTTTAGCTTCACAGCTGCTGAAGGAGCTGCGTATTCTCTCACACAAGTCCCCTTCCTAGTTGCACAACGGACTTTGATTGACTTATTTCAAATAACCAGTGTTCGACTCTTATCTCACACCATCCCCTATATTTAACACAATTTTTATTAAAACAAATTACTTGAGGTCTTGCTTGCTCTTACTGCTAAAAGTTCGTAAGGAAAATTGAATTTTTGGCATCGCAAGCAACTCTATTCACGAAGGCAGCTTTTTTCTTCTTTAGAACCAAGAAAGCAAAAAAAAAGTTTTCATAAAGCCAAACCTTCTTTTCACTATACAGAATAAAAAAAAATAAAAAAAGAGAAAAACGAACTGCAATTTTTTTTTATTATGCACCAGCTAAGAATTTGCAATGTACTAAAGCCGTAGGAGGTTCTTCTAAAAATACGTTTCATAAAAGTGCCGTGGGTGGGCGGGGGAAAGTCTAATCGAAGGGCTGAACAGCGAATAATAAGCCCGAGCGGAGAAGGTGGGGGAGGGGGTTGGGGGAGGATAACCGCCTAACTTACTGTGATGTATTGCTAGCGAAACTAATCCGACGTTTTCATAGCGCTTGGAGAAATAAAGCGTTCCTCTAATGAAATCTGCGTTTTATTTTGCTTGAAATAAAAACAGATGGAAGAGCGAATTCAAGCTGCTGCCGATTATCATAAGCTTCTTTTACTAAAACAGGGATCGAGTCGGCGCAATAAAAACAATGAAACAATGACCAATCAGATTCCCGTATTTCAGGTTTCAAACGGGCGAACGGAAATTAGATTTTCACTCCCAACTGAGATGAATGATTATAGGGGATTTGTATTTGTATGCCTCGTTCGGGTTTAGGTTTAATAACAACTTTATGTGATATATTCTAAGCACGAAATAAATGCGACCTAGCTAATCAATAAAACTAAGCAAAGGAGGTAAACATTTTTTTTTTTAAACTTTTCAATTTTCTTCGCCTTTGCTGGTGATTAAGAACAGCGGGAATTTTTCCCTTTATAATTGTAATAATAAATCATACCCCAAACAAACAGTCTAGAAAAACATTTTGAAATTTAGGTTAGTGCTGGCAACAGGGCGGAACCGGACTGACAGAACGGGGACTTCTGCTGTGAGCCGGACTGTGCACAACAAGAAAACTATTCAATTTTTCAAAACCCAAACAATCTGGGAAAACATCACGAAGAAGAAGAATTACACACTACCACCAATGGGAAAATTCATTTGTTCAACAAGAACCAGCAAAAGTTCCCTCTTAAACTTTCGGTGAAGTTTCAAGGCCGTTCACCTTCATCAGAACAATACGCAACGAAGCACAAATTTAAAAACGATCGTTACATGGTTGTGGCTACCATCGTGCAGATGACGCATTTGTGAGAGAACCACTGATCTATATACATTTACAGTGCCGACGCACACCGCTTGTCAAGCTTCGCTTTCACATCAGAACCCACCGATTGCTCCATCAACACGTGGCAGGCAGGTTGATGAGGGAAAACTCACTTTAAAGGAAATAGGGTAAAGACGGAAAGCCAAAGGCTCAACAAGTTAAATAAATACAGATGCAAACATATTTACGTTGCCTTTTGGACTTATATGTCAGACTGCCTGAGTGGGGAATCGAACCGACGACCTTTGGAACCAAAGGCCAAGATCCTACCGTGTCAGTCTGGCTCAGCGATAAGATCTCAGCCTTTGTTTCCAAAGGTCGTGGGTTCTATTCCCCGCTCAGGCAGTCTGACATATAAGTCCAAATGGCAACGTAAATAGGTTTGCATCTGTATTTATTTAAAGGAAATAGATGGCTGTGGAGAAATAAGACCTAACTGAACAAAGGGAGCCCTACAAACGTTAGCTGCTAAGGGGCACGACTTAAAATTATCTAAGTCAAAGGTTACTCTGACGCTGGCGGGTTATTCCCAGGCTCCGTTCCCCAGAGCGTAGACGACAGCCAACCAGCGACATTATTGAACGATCACGGACACCGACATGGTTTGAGAATACGTGTCTGTAAGTTAAAGTTGTCTTAAATTATACTCACAGAACAACCACATGGACCTTGAAATAATCCATACTCACGAAACAACCTCGCGGCTTTCGAAAATAAATAAGGCTTCAGGACAGAAGAAATGAAAAGGCCTAAATTAGGCTTAAATGTTAGAAGCGCAGTCAGAAGTAAAGAAAAAAAAATAGAAGTTTTTAACTCAAGAGCTGGATCCCAAGTGATTTTAATCTTGTACATCAAAACTTGTACATTAAAACTTGGATGCATGCGCAAAACTCACGACCACACGGAACTTACTTGCCGAGAAGTTGGCTTCACTACAGTGCAGCCAGCGTGTTCCGAGTGAGCTTTTCAACATCATCGTAACTATTTTATTTATTATCCGATTCTGAATCTGTTTTTTTTTATTTTGTTTGTTTGTTGGCCATATTGTCTCCTTGCGTCCAACTTTCTAATTTACTTTTTTTGCCGTATCGAAGTTGTTTGGAAGACAGCACGAGGATGACCTTGAAATATCAATTCAAGGTCATTCCTTTTTTTCTCGTGTTAACGTCCCCATCACCCCCATCATTGCATTTCTATGATTATAAAATCTCTCATTCGCCATTCACAGGATATCGGCTCGTAACACTTTAGTTGCCTCACCCTGCAACTGGTGTATTTAAAACAAGACGTCAACCTAACCCAACCAGATAGTGTCTTCTTCGATAAACTTATAAGAGCTAAAGAACTCTCGAAGAATATTCAAGATGCTTTTTATTGTAACTGAAAACAAATCTAGAAACGATTCGAACGCAACTATGGTAAACGACTGGGTGGACCCATGGGGTGCCTTATTGGAAAACCCTATGTTGTAAGTTGATGGATTTCAGGTATCTTTTTAATTAATTTCGTGTTGATGGGGGGGGGGGGACTGAGGCTTTATGACTCGTCCACAGCTAGGTCTTAAGCGCCAACCTCAGTCCCAGTGCAGCAGTCTGTACCGCCAAAAACTCAAAAACACCTCGTGCAAAAACTCACAAATCACGGACATTAACAAGACCCAAACCCATACGGTAAAACACGCAGCTAACCACAAGTCTATCTAGATCGGTTCCAGAGTTGCCCAAATTAAACTAAAATGGGATAAGTCGTTGGTGTTCAGAAGCATTTTGTCGTCCCAATAACGAAATAACAAAAGTATCAATCAATATCGGACTGTCCCTAAGATCGAAAATCAATCAATCAGTGGACAAATTCTCTTATGTTTTGTGGTAAACATTCTATTCGCAAATGCGTCGTCTTCATTGTCTTACAGATCGCATTCATATTTTCATAAACATTTTCACTGGCATTTAGCGATAGGAGGGTTAAAGAAGAATTTAATCTATTTTCCACCCACCTTGATCCAATTATCTTTGTTTGACTTCCCAATCAAGGAATTTTTTTCTAAATATTAGGTAAAATGATTGTTTGCACAAGCCGTTTAGCTTAATGAAATAACTTGTCACGACGTTAAGATTCCACTTTCTTCCTCCTTATCTGTACCATACGAGTTCGCCCTTATCTGTACCGTACAAAAAAAGCAGTAATTTGTTTTGTATAAAGTGCATAGTTTCACCAGGCACCAGGAGTCATTACTGGGATTAGGCGGCATTCATGTCACAACAACGCGTTCTGCCTTTTGAAGGACGGGTCGGATGGTAAAGGTTTCGAGATTAGCAAGCATTGGCTAAAAGAATGGATTTCATGGTTGATAAAGAAAGAAATTAAAACAATGTATTTATTTATGTGTTTAAAATTTTAATTTTTGTTTTGTTTTAAGAACTTTGGGCAGCCCCGAGGCCCTCTAGAAATTGGGGGCCAGGGACAAATGCCCCTTCGTTAATCCGACCCTGTCAATAGGTGGCTAAGACAGCACCATCAACATCAAAAAGGCCAACAAGATAATTCTATGTTGCATTTCATGTGTAAAAACTGATGGTGTACATGTCTTTCTTGTATAACTAAATACAGATGCAAACCTATTTATGTTGCATATATACATATGTATATATGCACGTGTTAAATGCTGCCTATGGACGTTTCCTTTCGGCCGTGTCAGTCTGGCTCAGCGGTAGGACCTTGACCTTTGATTTCAAAGGTCCTGGGTTCGATTCCCCGCTCAGGCAGTCTGACATATAAGTCCAAAAGGCAACGTAAATAGGTTTGCATCTGTATTTAGTTATTTCTTGTGAGCCTTGGGCTTCCCCGTCTTTAATCTTTCTTGTATCGTGTGTTTTCAATACTAATACTGTAAATTTTGATATGAGATAATCGTGATACGAGATAATTGAAATGAACTCCTTTTGAGATAAATTAGTTATAATAAAATAGCGTTCAAGAAGCCCTGGTCATTTTAATACCTAGCTTTAAGCTATGATAAAAGTTGAAAATCGGTTAATTAAAGTAGGTGGAAGCAAAACATCCCCAACAAGAAGAACAACCACCACAGAAATATTGTAGTCACATGAAAATAGCATTCAAAAGGCCTAGGCCTTATTCAAACACATTTTATGCTATAAAAGTTAGAAATCGGTTCATTGGATCGATCTGTAGGCAAAAGCAAAATTTCCGCAACAAGAAAAAGAAGAAGAACAACAAGAATATTGTAGTCACATTAAGATAGCGTTGAAAAGGCCTCGGTCCTTGTTAATACCTACAGTTTAAGCTGTAAACTTGAAAAGCGATTCATTGCTTCGATCTCCAGTGAAACGGTCAAACGGTTCGAGTTTTGTCGTTGCAATCTTTAATGCGGTGAAATAGTTATGATACAACCCTGCATACCAAATTTCGTTGGTCTGTGTCTATTCTAGCAGAAACTATAGGGTTTCAAAGTTTGACGTGTAACATGGAACTTATGCTGAGACTTAACACGCGGTCGTTGATAAGACGTATCCTTGAATGGTCACACTTCTAACCTTACGACCGTAACTGAAGCCCTCGTAACTGCAACACGCTGAGAACGGATCAATGGCCCATTTTCAAATCATTTTATGATCGGGCCACAGATGCCAACTGTAGCAGTTGATAAAATCCACATAAATGCCATGTTGGAACAAATAATCCATTGATTAATTTATGTAGAAAGTGTAACAACACACTTGGAATTATAGTAGTTAACAAGCGTTACACTAATAACGATTGTTAGTGAAGTTTGGCATTAACAACTTTGTTGAAAGTTTGTTTAGGCTACCGTCCTTGAAATAAATAATCTACCCAAAACCAAAACTGGTATAAAAAGCCGCCAAGTTTCCAAAAACGATAGGCCTTTGAAGGTTGTGATATCATTCCACCAGGGAAAGGCCGCCAAGGTTAATCCTATTAGCCAAGTTAATCGCACCGAATAATAGTTCGAAAGTTACATGAAAACTAGAAGATTGCTACTAGCTGTAGCAATCTTCAAGTTTTCATTTAATGTCCCAATGTATTATTCGGTGCGATTAACTTGGGTAATAGGATTAACCTTGGCGGCCTTTCCCTGGCTTAATAATATCACTACCTCTACTTTACTTCTCCTGCTGACTTGTTTAGGTTAACTTGTTACACAGTAAAAGTGCACACATATACACATTAAAACTCGACTTTGGGGCTCATCTCAGAGCCACTATAGCAAGAGTAGCCAGTAAAAACATATGACAAAAAAAAA
>JAHWFP010024870.1:62055-76936 GCA_023313725.1 Lithobius niger
CACTCTGACATTTATGTCCAAAAGCCAACGTAAATAGGCTTGCATCCGAATTAACAATTCTCGAGCCTTCTTGGGTTACTCACAAGGTCGCTGCCACACTGCCTTTACCAATACGGCCGCTTGTCATCTGAACTCACTGACCCCATTATTAAGAGTATGACCAGAACTCCATTCGGCCGAATGTACTTGGTCACAGGCAATGGAGAGGGAATGGAGAAGGAACATTCCCACTCAAATTCCTCTAAATACTGAGAAGTCTTAAATAGTGATCGCGTAGATGGCAGAGAATTACAGATTGGAACAACTCTGTTTGAAAAGAAATGTTTGTATTTCTCTTTTTGGAAATTATCAATACCGAATTTAAAGGGATCCACGTGTGTTAGTATTATGGGTAGATATGAAGAATTATTGTCCAGCATCTAAGTCGACCAGGGTTATGTAACAAGGATTAAATAAGGAAAAGGTCAGCTATAAGTACCTTAATTCTAGGGACTCCAGCTTAAGCGGGGCAATTTTAAAAAAGACAGGAATGTATTTCGTGAAACTTTCTTGTGCTGATTCCAAAAGTTGAATGTCCTTGACCAACTAAGAAGACCCGACGGTACTGGTGCACTCGGACAAAGGGCGAAGAAACATTTTAATGCCCATGAAAGAGTTTCCGGGTTTTTAGATAGGAAACATTATTCATTCCATTTGGAAAGCTAGACAATTTTTCTACAAGACATTTCCAATTACTGGTGTTCCAAACACCACGATCCTTGAAAAACTCAACACTATCGATTGTTTCGATGTGACACTAACAATGTCAAATTCTTGTCAGTCACTAACTCGTACTGCTGGTTCACTGACCTGGAAGTAGTTTTAGAGATTGAAGTAGGTTATTTTCTCCTTAAAACCGTTTTAAAGTTGGCTTTTACACAGCTTTAACTTTAAGTCTAGCAATCCTTGTCTAGTGTAACCCTTTAGCCCCCTCCTAGATGTTTACAACGCTTGCAACCCTATTCTAACCAAATCCAAAATCCCTTCGAGGTGAAATTCCAACAGAAAATAAAGACGGGAAGAAAATCGATTTCTCGCGCTGGAGAGTTCTTCTAGTTTCCCCACCTGCTCCTGCCCCCTACCAACACTTAGCCATTCAAGTAACACAATCTCTTCCAGGCACCAACTCCTGTTCATTGACTAAAGCCACGGATTTCTCTTATCGTTCCTCAGATGCGATTCCTTCTGGTGAGCGACGAACTCGTCCACGCAAATAATCAGAAGACGACAGATTTTTCTTGGTGCTTTGCTTCGTCCGTTGTTTACGAAGTCATAAGTTGTCGCGTTTATTGCCGACAGAATTGTGGTCTCGTGATGGTATCATCTTTCGTATTACACTTAGGCTACATTAAATGGGGATTAGGATGGCTTTGCTGTGTCTGGCTACTTCAGCTAGCACACACGAGGTTTACCTTGCCCCGAGTCCCCTCGCACAACTCTATATACTACTCGCCACACCACCCTCCCGAAACACTGCCGCAATTAAGAGAAGTGCAAAGGGGCTTGCCCAGGTGGCAGGGGGCCCAAAATGTACACGTCAGCAGCCCGAATGGGACAAAATTAACCATTGTTTAGTCTGGGTTGAGAACCCGTTTGTCCTCAACATTGCTGCTTGTTAACGAGAGGCCCAACATTTTGTCCTTGAAAAAAAGCGATTTGCGGCACAGTCCTGAAGGAATGCAATCGAAAAATTATTGCTGTAGAACCAGTTGAATGGTTCAGCAGCGGAATGACTTTTGTTGCAATAAATTTTACAAAACAATCCAACATTTGAGTAAACGTCTATATCCACAATAGACAAGGTTTTGACTCTACGAGCCAGGCGATCACACAGATCTAACGTAGTTCACACAAATTCTACGCCACTACCTTAGCGACTACACTTGCTCCGCCATACTGTTCCCTTTACCTAACTAGCGGTTGAGACTACGAATTCCAACGAATTCGGAACATAGAATGATTTTACAAAACCTATATAGAATTCCCTGCGTTGGTTGACTAGCATTCATTGCATAAAGAAAATCTATCGAGATCTCGCACCAAAGCACTCAAGCACCAATCACGTTGCTTGTTTACAAATGTCCGTTATGCTCATTCATGCCACTAAAGGTTAGGAACACTGATTAGCAACAATCTTTCCTTTATCGTGGAATCTGAACCCTCTCTCCACCCTTGGTTCGTCTGGCAACATTAAAGCAGCAAACATGCAAATGACGATAATTATACAACAATTAGAAGGTAAACGCTTGACCGAATCGTTTTGAAGTTGAAGTAGTACAGAATTAACTGAAAGTACGAATTATAGGAAAGCTACACTATTAAGCTAGAGCTGAAAATGCTTGCAATAAGCTTATGTACTACACAGTGACGTATTAGGCCTATTATGAAAGTATTGTAACCAGGTACTTTCATCATCGTGCCGATGGAACCATCATAAAAAACGTACGCTTTCTTATGCTTTTAACAATCTGTCTGATTCTGACTCACTAAGAAAGTCTAAACATGCATATGGCAGGAAATGCCGACTCCGCTAAATGGACTTTCTGTTTTTTTGTTGATTTAAACTATGAGTTACACCACACAAACACGCCATATGTTTTTGCCATTAAAAGTAGTGATATCATAGCCAGAATAACTGTAACGAAGTTAGTGGTCCAAACCTAAATCATTGAATCTTGATACCTACCAAGGTGTCAGTTAAGAATAAGTTATCAGGGTTGAACCACAAACTTGGTGGCAGCCATTTTGGCTCTGATATCATTTTTTTCAAAGGCAAAAACTGTATGGGTTCCTGCACCCTTGTGAGGTTTTTGTATGTCACATCTTTCAACAGGTATCGGATTTTCGTGAGAGCTGGAAACCCCTCTAATCCCCTCTAAGGGGTGGGGGGGGGGAGGTTTGAGTGTTAATGGCGTGTCAACAGCAAGGTCATAAGTGCCACCCTCAGTCACAATGCAGTGGTCCACTGTGCCACACACTACAAAGGAGCAAAAATTAATCGCCCAATTGATGCTCTAAGTCAGGGGTCTCCAAACTACGGCCCGGGGGCCAGATGTGGCCCGCGAAGCACTTTTGTCCGGCCCGTGCTTTATTTTCGCTAAATGCGATTTTTTTGTTTTTAAAGGTACATTTTCCTTTCCCCTAAGTGAAGTGATGGTAACTTTTCAGAAACTAGGAAAATCTCGACTTCGTTCAGGAATGGCTGATGAGCATCTGCATGCACTATTTTGCATTAAAGTTTCCACTTTTAAACCTCAATATCGATAAATTGTCAAGTGAGAAGTAAACCCACAGTTTCCAACAATGGTGGCTGGGGAATGGGGATTTAGTGAGTAGCAACTGTACGTTTTTTTTTGGGGGGGGGGTGGGGGGGGAATACTGTGATCTTATTTTACAAAAACACAACACAACCAGTGTTTGGTATTGAGGCAAGGTCACTTCTCATTACAGTTGGGGGGGGGGGAGGGGAAGAGGAGGAATGGGCACCGCTGAACCCACTAGGAACAGACGAGGCCGCAAAAGACAGGCAACTGCGATATATGGCCCTCTGTTTGAAAACTTTAGAGACCGCTGCTCTAAGTCTCGCGGCAGATGAAAACGGCAACGAACACTTTCAAGATGGTGACAATCAACAAGTGATGGACCGTGAGTGGTCGTCGACATCAATGATATTCAGGAGGGATAACCCCCCTCAAAAGGAAGCAATGAGTAAGTTTGGTGTGACCAATTCGTAAACAGGCCAACACTACCTCTTCTCGGCAACTACGGCGACAGGCCGAGTGCCATTCCTTCACAGTGCCTTAACAGCTCCAACTTATTGCTGTCTTGTCCCTCCCACAAGGCTTGCCAACAAGCGTGCAACTTCAGACAAAAGAGTTGGAAAGGCATTCGAGGGAACAAGGCCGAGAACAACGACTGCTGGCGAATGGCCGAAGGTGGCTCAGAAGCTTCAGCATACAGGCTGACCACCGGAGATGCCCGAAATGCTACAGTCGCCAGAAGTAGGCCACTGTGATGCACAGTGTCCAACATCCAGAGAGTCGAGTCAGGTTCGTGGCTGAGCGGTGAGAGAGCTTAGCCAGATTGCTGGAGGTTTGCGGATCTGGTCGAACCCCTGGAAAGAAGACCTTGGCAAAGTCCCCGCCAGGACTGCCGGCGAGGGTAGCGTGAGCGGCTACCACGTTCCTTCAGCATCTATAGGAACTATTCTGACCAATTCTGGACAATCTTTCGGCCCCTACGATGATCGGAGGTGTCCCGGATCGAATCCCCGGGATGGCACCTCTCGTTACCAGATATTCCTTCTTTAAAAATTCTGGTAATGTTAAAAATTAAGCCAATTCAGCCACACGAGCATTAAATTATTTAAGGCTCAAAAGAAATTTAATTAAAAAAAATAGCTGATCCATAAACCCGCAATGAAGTTTGCTGCCGACGACAACGGCTCGGTAGAGGTAACTTGCGAAGCGCCAGATAGAACCCGTAAGATGTTAAGTGCCAGCGAAGCCTTGTCCTTAAGTTGGCCAAGAAAACCTAGAATCGAAAACACAGGAAACGTGCCTGTGGCATCATAGGAATCGTCATTGTTGTCGGTGATGCTCATAGTCCTATCTTGCTTACGGTTTTGATAATATAGCTTCTTAACGGTTGTGAGGTCGTTTACGAAACGTAGTTTACCTTGTGCTTTTAGGGTACGTTTACGCAACGACTCACAACGCACATTTTTCTCGCACGATAGCTTTTATTTGGTTAATACTTAATCTGCTGGCCGCTTCTCGCCTTTTCGGAGCAAGCTGCTTTCGAGTTGTCTGCAAGTTATAACCGCGGCAACGACGCGGACGCAGATCTTCTCACGACGCGAAATACGAAGCATGCGGCATGACAGCATCGATTTATGACATCAAGAAAACAATTTTTAGTGCAGTACAAGAAAGCGGAGTGGTTTCTGAATGCCAGCATTCGATGGTTTGTTTTCGATTCGATAACCGTGAAATGGACGCCATGTTGGATTTTGAATTCTCGCTGCGTGCAGCTATTTATTCTGCCGTCGTCTGGTCACTGCCAGAAGCTGTTCTTTGTGCGAGAATAGCACATTTTAAAAATAGAAATGACAACAATTTTGTAGCAATGTTTAAAATTACTGTTGCACTTTGTGTTTGTTTTATCTTATTATTATTTATAATACATTTAATTTTTTATGTATTGCCCGCAATCATTTCGTAGTAGCTGGAAATTAATCGTAAATAAATAACGGTTGTCTAGCAAATAGCGTTCGGCGAGCGAGAAGGTCGAGTTGTATAAATGCGCCCTTACACACTTCTTACAACCGCGATTTGGAATAAAGCTACATTTAGCCAAATAAAAGACAAAAATACACTTCTGTTGATTTAACAAGGAACAAGCCTGTTTGGCTTTCCGTGGTGGCTCGTCACCTCTAAACTGGTTTTATTAAATTGATATCAGAGCTGAAAGTTACTTAGCCGGTTAATTTCATTCTTCATCCTCTTATTTCTAAGAAAGAAAGTAAAAAACTGCCGACAATTTTTTACTGTTCCTTGGTTAAATCCTTTTTCCGCATACCAAAATCAGCCAACACAAAATTTGTTCAAAGAGTCCATCAGCCGACTATTTTCAAATTTCGATAGGAGCAGCGATAAGAAGAAAGAAAATGGGGTGTTAGGTGGGTGCACGTGGATGTCTGGCATCCCATCCATTCACCCTTATTGCTCGGGCTTTCACCCATATCCTCTTTCCTCCACCCGTTATTACACCCATCAATTCCTTGCCCACTCAAACACAAGAGAAAATCTCCTCCCAAGTTGCTACCGAACTTAAAGTAAGCTAATTATTGCAAACTTGTATTACAATAATTAAAAGGTATGGTTATTAGAAAGAGAAAAACCAGAAAAAGAAAGGCGTAAATGTTATGAAGGACCGCGGTAAGCCTCGACATGAACTTCCATGTTAAACGCCAAACTTTGAAACCCTATCGTTTTCCCCAGAATTTGCATAGGCCCACGAAATTCGGTATTTGGGGGTCGTGTCGCAATTATTTCACTGTATGAAAAATTTTAATGACAACAATCAAATCGTTTGGCCTCCACAGCATGAACATTTGTTGTTGTTGTTTTTGGAGTCCTTGCCCACATCTGGAGATCGAACCAAAGAACCGATTTTCATATTTTATAGCTTAAAACGTAGGTGTGAACAAGGTTCGGGGCTTTTTGAACGCTACTTTAATGTAACTGTAATGTTTTTGTTGTTGTTCTTCTTCTTGTTGTGGAAATTGAGCTCTCTCCTGGAGATCGGACAAACGAATCAATTTTCAACTTTCGTAGCTTGAAACATTGGATGAAAAAGGCCTAGGATCGTTAACGTTATTTTAAGGTGACTACAATATTCCTTTCGTTGTTGTTCTCCTTGATGGGGAAATTTTGCTTTCACCTGGATATTAAACCAGTGACGTGATTTACAACCTTTATAGTTTAAACGCAGATATTAGCAAGGTCTTTTGAACGCCATTTTAATGTGACTGATGTATCTACAAAAGCGTTCATCTCAATTATCTTATATAAAATTCTAGTTATTTAATTTACGGTACTTGAAATATCGCCATGAAAAAACACCCAGATATTAGTATGAAAAACCGCTTAACCGCGTAAAATACTAATGTACGCCTTAAAAAATGCACTAAAGGCACAGATGCAAGAAAAACGCATGGAAGCCATCAGCATCGCACTAATACAAGTAAAAGAAGCTCCAGGAACGCTTTTAGGAGATGCTTTTATGTATATTAGTGCGACGCTAATAGCTTACATGCCTATAGCATTAAGTTTAAGGCTTACATCCGTTTTTAATTCGACGTGTCACACGTCGAATTAATGCGATTGTGGCCAAAATACGGGTGGACGTGATTTACGTCAGCGACATCTCCTAAAAAACCAGACACATTTGTTCAATTCTGATCCGACGAAATTCAAGTATGGGTGGGTCACTTGCAGTGCGCAAGTACAAAAGGTATTATGCTCCACAGAATATACATAAGACGTTTGAAGTATAATAACCTCTAACAAGGTCCTTCAGGCAAAAACCGTCACCCGATAGTATACGATCTGTGAAAGACGTTAACCAAATGTCATCGTAAAGGTGTGCGCTCAAACAAAAAATTGCGGCGTGTAACTGCGCATTTCGGCAAGTCAGCTCTTCAAATTGCGGTCGGTTAGAGACTATGCGTAGACATCGAGATGGCGTCCTCTCTTATCGCGAAGTACAATACAAAGTGAGTCGTCACTTACCTTTGGCGGTAATCTGGATGGTACACTGAATTTTTAGGCAAGTATCTGGACGGTACATTGAATGCGAGGTGCGGATATAGCCTCTCTGCTTTCACCCATATGTTAAAGTATTTTATTACGCTTATTTGTGGTGTTGTTACTTATTGAACGAGTTAACAAAGCGAATGATGTCCTATTTTTACAGTGGCGGACTGGCCAGGGAGGGAAGGGCGGAATATTCCTCCTGGCCTCTAATTCTCCGATTTTTTTAAAAATTCATAACAGGAAGACTCACGCAAGTTTTAATGGTTCGATATTAGTTTTTCCAACAGATTTAAAATTACAAAATAATAATAAAGATAATTATAAAATGCTAATAGAACAAGTACTTTGTATTGATTAGCCTAACAAAAATTGGCCACATGAAATTCCTGTCTTATATTCAATGTGGCATGTGTCACAATTTTCGTGTTAATATTTTAACTTTTGTTAATACACCTAAAAAAGTGTAAATAAATTTAAAGTAGTCAACCTCACGTACCCTCAGCGCAATATGATTTCTCCTATTTCGCCTATGCTACTGCACTATAAATGGGCTCTGAGAATCTGCATTACTAGATTATTGTCTCAGTTTAATAATATTATGCTCGTAAAATATGTGAGCATTTCGGGATGTGTATGTATATACTGTAGTGTATATGGACTAATACTTTTTTTTTACATCCTTGGTCGTTTCGTGAAATGGGGTGTGAAACAATCTACACCTCAAAGTGCCAAGTTTATGTAGACATACAGGCATTAACAGTGGTACCCCTCCCCCAGGTCTAGTGAGGAGTGCGCCCATCCCGCAAATGCCAAATATCCCTTCATATCGGTACCAAATACCGGTTGTGTTGCGTATTTGTGTACGAATATGTCAATATTTTTCTATTCCCTCTATTCCCTAAAATGTCAGTGAGGAGTTTGCTCAACCCTGACTCCCCCTTCGGGCAGCTGCTAGGCATTACTATACAACGAAGCAACAACGTGCCAACATAAACAATGGATCCCTCCCTACCCTTTACCATAAGAATGCATTTCATCGATTTTTGCCAGCCTGGGAGCAAAGATGGAATTCTATTAATATTGGAGAAAAGATAACTTATTCTTTATGCGCCAGATGTTCCAACTATCGTCGGTATTAGCAAGTCACTGGAAAAACAGAAAGACAAAGGACGAAAAAAAATCAAGGAGAAACTAAAGAAGCACTGTCTTTAGTTTCAAGCAACCAGTAGTGCCAATGATTTAAGTTAAAACAACTTCTTAGCAAATGGTTTTAAGTCTGTATCCATATTTATCCCCGTTTCCAAATTTTTTTTGCCATTCTCCATCATTATACTTCTGAAGAAAAAGACTTATCTACCTTGGGTTTTGACCAGGGACACCCCAAGATAAATTCTGCGCCCGGGCGGGCTGGCTTTTCAGTGCCCCCACTTTCCTTTTATGCGACTGCCATTTGGCGCTCCCTGCTTTTTAGTGCTCTCCTTGGCGCCCCCCCCCCCCCCACTTCTCCCGGGACCCACTTTTGGCGTTGGTTCACCCACGTTTCGCCGACTCCCGTCTCGCCGAATTTCAGTAAAGATATACTCCCGTTTCGCCGACTGCAAGAAATAAAACGTTCATTTGCAGGTAGCTAAAAAACATAGCTTTACTTGACTACTTCAAGAAATAAATATTTGCTACAATTTGTAGCTTAAATAGTTACTTAAACAGTGGAGTAACAATTTAAGGTGAACCTTATTTTGACAAGAAGCAAGCAATGAAAGAAAAAATGTATTACCATACTGCACGATGCTTTACAATTTTAACATGCCCGGCTTCTTTTTTTTTTTATTCCTGTCACGATGTAGCTTATTGTCGTATACGTGTAGATTAGAATTAGAATTAGATTAGAAGTATAGGTGAGGTGTGGGTGGGTAATGATACCGGAAACTGACCGAATGAACAAAACAGTAACGCTTTGGTTCGTGCTGTCTTAAAAAAAAAAAAACATGAATGCTTTGGGATGAGAAGGGCCCTCTAGTGTCTCGTGCTCGTGTCGACAAGTAGTGCCGCCAGCAAACCCCAGATCACCGACTATAATTCCCCGACAGGGGGGCGAAAAACATTTTTGGCAGTTCGCAGTATCATTAGTTGACTTCTATTGTTTACTGCGAATTTCACCTATTTAACAAACAAATAACAACAAACATACATATTTAACCTTGAAACGTTCTATTATAAAACTTAGCGAATTTGTGTCCTTTTTTAACAAATGATGGGCGAATGTTGCCTTAGAAATTAGGCGCATGGTACGTAAATTAAACACCATTTCAAGTTTTCAAATCGAAATGTCTTGCTCCTTTCTGATTTAATGTCATTGCGTATTGAATCGTACAAATTATTGTTTGTGTGTTGACGTCACTAAAATTATCGTTTGTGCGTCGTCGGCGAAACGAGATCTTATCGTTTCGTAAATTCAGCGAACCGGGAGTCGGCGAAACGAGAGTGTCCCGTTGGCGTTCCCTCTCCCAATCGACACATAAAAATTCCACCGACGTGTTAAAGTGCAAAGGATTTCCTGTCATTACTATTTTAACTTAACTTGAAATTTAAAATTTCTATTAACTTTTTTTTTACCTCATTTAGGCTTTTGACAACTCTCCCCTACCCCCATCGATAAACAGAAATTTCCTGACATATCCCTGCGAACACTACTTTTTAACTTTTTCTTATATATCAGATACTTGAAATTGAACATTGTTACTCAAATTTTTTACTTCATTTTTTTTTTGTTTTGGCATATCTCCCGACCCCCACCATCAAAACACGGGGATTTGCCGTTAGTGATTAGTGATTACAGGGATGTGCCAGGAAATTCCCGTTTGCCCCGAGGAGTGAGACACCGCCACCATCTCAGTCCTCCCGCCACACCATCACCCAGTCGCCTAACAAGTGAAAAGCGCATTCACTCTCATTGTTATAGCTACATCGTCTTTGTTCACTGAAGGAGAAAATCGGCATTAGGATTAGTTTTTTGTGTAAACATTGTTGCACGCACAGTCGCATTGTCAAGCTTTCTGAGCAAAAGAACGTCAGCACGATTCGTTCTTTGTTGTGCGCGTGCTGGCCCTTTGTCGATCTCAGTACTCCAGGCCTGGGATAAAGGTATCAAGCTTGTTGCATTGTTACAAGCATTGTTGTGTAGTACTGAGATCGTCTAAACTGGGTGATAAAAATAGGTTATTACCCGCTTTCCTCGTTATTACCCCGCTTTCCCCATGCGGGGCCTCGTCATTGTTAATCTCAGTACTCGGGAAACGTTTAATAACCTCAAGCCTCCTCAAGCCTCCTCCACCAAAACCATTGTTGCCATCCCATCGCGTTCCATTGTTAAAAGAGGACTGAGATGGTCAGCAGACCGGGTGTTGCAGACATAGGGCCTTAGGGCTTCGTCGGGCAGATGACCGGGTGCGGTTAACGCTCGCTAAAATCCTTTGACCCTTTTTGATGGTCAGCATACCAAAACTGACCACACCAAAACAGCACTAACCCACACCATAATTTCCTTTCAAATTGGACATTATCGTTTCATACATATTATATATATATATTTTTTTTTTTAGTTTTGAGTGAAAAAAGTGACAAGTCCACATTTATTGGCATTTCTGAAGGAGAATAAATCTGGTCAAATAAATCATACCATGACAAAAAAAAAAGTCCCCCAGTTGACGAAATAGTTCTTGATTAAATAGGGTGGAAAGCCAAATGGGCTCGTGAAGCATTAAATAAATACAGATGCAAACCTATATACGTTGCCTTTGGCCGTAAATGTCAGACTGCCTGAGTGGGGAATTGAGCCCGCGACCCTTGAAACCAAAGGCCGAAGTCCTACCGCTGAGCCCTACGGCGGTACGACCTTGGCCTTTGGTTTCAAAGGTCATGGGTTCGATTCCCCGCTCAGGCATTCTACAGATAAGTCCAAAAGGCAACGTAAAAAGGTTTGCATCTGTATTTATTTAACTCTTGTTGAGCCTTTGGCTCTTTGTCTTTAATCCTTATTTCACGTTTAAGTGTTCCATTCGTTTCACTTGGAGTATGGCGCGGCAAATAAAGGTCTCTCCAGTGGCGAGTGTATTATGGAAAATATTATATATGCACGGGTTAAATGCTGTCTATGGACCGTTTCCTTTCGGCCGTGTCAGTATGGCTCAGCGGTAGGACCTCGGCCTTTGGTTTCCCCGCTCAGGTAGTCTTACAATAAGCCCAAAAGGCAACGTAAATAGGTTTGCATCTGTATTTATTTAACTCTTGTTCAGCCTTTGACTTACCGTCTTTAATTTTACTTTAGACCTATGGTTTTTGTGTAAAAAAAAAGTCATTTTAAAAAAGACCCTTTTTTTGCGAAAATGTACATCGTAAAAAAGTTCATTATGCTTGGCACGTTCGGCTAAATATTAATAAGTGTTTTTATACCGTTTGCTGATGAGCTTTTAATTAGCCTTAGAAAATAAAAAGTAGACTAACCCATTGGAAGAAAACAAGGGACATGAAATCAATTACACAAACATAAAATCTTAAACCAAAATAAATGTTGCTAACACGTGTGGCTCAAAGACGTGTAATTAGTTGCAGCTGATGCAAAAGGAGCCAGAAGAACAAAGAATCTCATTAACTGGAACAAAATCAATTGATCATCTTGATTAATAGTGTCATTAATAAAGACAAAAGCTAATAAGAACGAATGTTTTAACCAGAAAAAGAAAAAAAAAACCGACTGGTTTTAGTCCTCGACGTGTCGATCCGAAACAAATGATTGTATAAGTTTGGAAAAACTGGGTGCTAGCGGAACATTATTTTTTCTCGTTTGGCTCTTAACATATGATTCATTATCAAAAAAAAATATGTACAGGGTGGTCCACAAAAAACAGTCGACCCAACATTTTTAAGTCCAACTTTTCTAGTTAGAACCCTCCAGAATCAGGAGAGAACAAAATCTTCCCGTTTCGCTAGATTTGATTTTTGTCCTCTCCTGGTTCTGAGGGGTGCTAACTAGAAAAGTTGGACTTACAAAAATTTTGGGTCGTTAGTTTTTTTGAACCACCTTGTATCTTCACGAAGTTTAGGCAATAAAATTATCTACAATACACACGGTTTATATTAATTTGGCACGGCGATATTCCTCTTAAGACAGAAGTCTCCTTCCACCCCCCCCCCCAAATGCTATGACATATGAGGCCTCCCCTGACCGTAATTTTTTTTTGTAATCCACTATCAACCCCCAACTTTCCAAAAGTTAAGGGAAAAGTTAAAGAAATTGACAGCCTAGGTATTGAAGGGATGAAAGAAAATAAAGAAGGGATATTGAAGGAAGGAAAGTGAAACAAAGGAATGTCGTCACATGGAAGGGGGTGGAATATTTAATGTTTTTTGTAGGGGGGGGGGAGAAGAGGTTGGACACAACAGAAATATTGTTTCTGATGACTGACATTCCTTTTTTTTCTGTTAATGACTTGGGGAAACTCCCCAAAAATAGCAATGAGGAGCCCGTGCGCACATTCATGCCCCCCCCCCCTCACCCCATAAGCTGTAAGTATATTTGTTATTGGTGAAATGCCCTTAATCCAGCAAAACTTCCTCCTATGCACAAAAAAATACAAAAAATATAGACATTTTCAAAGGTTTCTTTTTTTCCCTCAATTTCACCCCATTTGTTACTTATTGCGTATTGTTATTTGCGTCCACATTCTTGCATAACTTATTTCGACCAGACACATTTCAAGTTGACGATGGTAAGAACACGGCAGCTAGGCCTATTGCATACTAGGATTTTTTTTTTTTATTGGAGAGTTGGAAAATGGAGAGAGCAAAGGCTAGACACATCCGTTATGCGCCGTAGACTATACTATAAAGTCTATTTATACTTCCTGCCTTCAGCGTCCACTTACTGAGGGGGCAGATCGGTATCAGACCGATTGATCGTCCCCACTCGCTCGTATTTCACGCTTTATAGAGGTCAGTCGTGGAGTCGAGTGAAAAGCCCTTAGAGAAATCATCAAAGTTATGGACCCACTGATCCATATGGAACAGAACTGGACTCAACAGCGAGATGGCGCCCTTAACCTAACTGGCATCCGCAGCTGACGTTAAGAGGATTGTCTGATTGGTGGAAAAACGCACGAGATGTCGCCAACGATTTATGACCGCCCAATATCCTGTCAATACGAGTGATTTACCGAGTGACACCAACGTCGCTCCAGCATTTCCAAAATGTGACACTCGACAACCACAAGTGCTTGACAAATGCGTCACTTTTTAGATATTTTCGTCGTAGGAAAAAAAAAAGTTATTCAGTTTGGAGTACGCACAAAAAAAAAACACAAAAAAAATGTAAGGCTCGGTAAAGTCAAAAAACTTCTCGGCCACACACGGTCGAGTTTTATTTTTTCTGAACACACATTATTTTAGTATTTCGTTCTACGTCTTGGAGAAAAACAGTGCTGTAGACTTCACTTATTCTGTTGCCAACAAACCAGTTTCTCAAGTAGATTATAAAAGATCTTGGTGTCATTATTAATAACGAATTGATTTTAACTTACAAACTTAGGCACCTGAAAAAAGAAGCCGGTAAAATGTGTTTTGCTTTACGTTCTGCTTTCTCTAACTGAAATGCTGATATCCGTCCGAAAGTCGACTAAAGTGTACAGGCGTGGTCTCCATTCTACGAAACTGGCAAACCAAAAATCAAGAAAATTCATAGAATGGTTATTCGTCAGTGCAATCATTTAAAGCAACTCCGTATGAAAATCGGCATTAGACATTTGGAGCAAGGAACGTAGAATTAATTAGAGATCTTATTTTAGCATACCAAATCTTACTTAAATCAATTGAAATTCTTTTGAACTCTCCAACGTCAACTTTACTAGTGGTACTTTTCAGAAATGATATTAGCATATCATGTTTTACTATGTGTTCCATCAGTAGGTGGAATGCTTTGCCAGATTTTGTGGTTAATTCTACAACATGCTGCAGCTGGAAAAGCCGCTATACTCCGCTCCTACTCAATATTTTTCGATCAAACTTGGCCAGATAGTAGATAAGTATGGAAGGTATACTACAGTATTTATACCAAAAAAATAAACTTAGCTTTTTTTTTGACGCCCTCCCAGCCGTAGATATAGTACCAGAAGGAAAGAGAGGCAATTTTGCTAGGCAAATCCAATCGGAAATTCCTAGGTTCTTTTATACGCCACAATCGACATGAGAACGCTCATCACAGGGTCCTTCTCTTCCCGAAATTGCCAGGGGTGGCTGAGGGACCTCCCCCCCCCCCCGCCAAAAAAAAAGCAGTTCTGTGAATGAGTAAAAGTTGGGATCCACACGTAAATTTGACAACTGTCAACAACTGCTCACTTGTTGTTGTTCTTGTTGTTCTGCCACCGTTTCAGAAATAATTACTCCACCTATACCTAAAATCTGAAACATGATCTAAGCCAGAAATTTCATCTAAGTTGGCTGGCAGGCACGAGACAAATTTAGTAGTGTGAAAT
>JAHWFP010024871.1:0-17608 GCA_023313725.1 Lithobius niger
GTAGGATTTGAATGTATTTTATAAAACAAATTTTTTAGACTAACTGCCAAGGTATTGCTTAATTTCTTTCAGGGTCAAACCCAAGATTGACTAGACTAAATGAAGATATGCCAAACTAAAAGGTAACTTAACCATATTTACTAACCAAACAAATTGTAATACATGTATTAGTTTTAAAACATTGGTACAACAATACCCCGTTATATAACAATAATATAAGAGTGAAAACCAAGAATGACAACCATACCTCTTACAACAATAAACCTGTTATAACAATGCTAATTTTTAGGCTCCACTCAAAAACGCATACAAAATGATTGTTTATAAAGACCTTTGGCCTATTGTTATAAAAGTTGAATTGTATATGTAACAAATAACATAAATCGTGATAACTTGCCAACTATTTAAGATAAACGCATGCGATTTGCGGCATTCGTTAGATTTATTTATCTTCTTAAATTCCTATCCGGCATATATTGACGTAAATGCGATTCTTACGCCGATGTGTACAATTTAAAACGGTGATGAGAGAAAAACCGCGCTACCATGAGAGTACAGGGCTGTGTACAATTAAACCATTAATTTCTCGTAAAACTAAAGGTTTTTGGAAATTTTTACTAGACATGATTTTTGTCGGAAATTCTACGCTATACAACTTTGGTTCCATGCAGAACTGCCGGAAAGTTAACGGGAGGCAAGATAATAGACGAAAACTCTAAACCCGAAGTGACTTTTGGCCATTCTTCCAAGATGGCGGCGAAAGCTCAACTCGGAATGTTGGGGAGTTTTAGTATGTTGGTTAGTATGACGTATAGGGGTTATGTACCAATTTTCAGCTTAATGGGAATTTGTTCCCGCAAAAACGCTAATTTGACTGGACTAAAAGGGGCCGCCAAGTTCCGAATAGTTTGGCCCTTCAAAGGAGTGATATCAACACACCAAAACATTCACCAAGTTAATCGCACCGCGTAATAGTTCGAAGGTTAAATGAAAACTAGAATATTGTTAGTAACAAGTAACACATTTACAACGTTATTGAGGGTCAGATTTTGCACTGAAAGCAGCTTAACTGGCATTCATACACGAATTAATTTTTGTCAGGTAGGTCATTACTCTCGATTTGAAATGTGCTCAACTTTGCTTCAGGATGTTAGACACTGACGCCATGGCGTCGCGCTACAATGGTTTACAACCTTGACAATTGAATTGATGTAATGTTTGTTGCCTAACTTGGTGCGACACACTAGTGTGTGTCTAGATTGAGTGTGTCTAGATTGAGTGGGTGTTCTAGATTGATAATCCGGGTGCTGCAGACCTAGGGCCTTAGGGCTTCGTGGGCAGATGACCGGAAGCGGTTAACGCTCGCTAAAATTCTTTGGATTTCTCTAGTTATTATGTATTGTCCCTCTCATCGTCGTGGGGCTGATAACCCACTTTTGAGTTCGTGCTTCCTAAAAGCCAAAACAACAAACAAAGCCCAACAATTGAATCACCACGTAATTGTTCGTGTTTATGGTGGAATATTGCTGCCCACTGTATAAGCTCTTGTAAATAAATCCTAAATCCTAGTATTTTAATTTTTGGTCCTCACGCAACATACGCGGTCTAGCTGTAACTTCTTCTCAATTGCGTCTCCCTCCTTCCCTGCCTGCCCCATCCCCCTCTCGCTTCCCAACCGTGAAGCAATGACCCTTAGTACTTAAACAGTTGTTAAATTCAGTGCTTTTTTTTTTCAGCAAGGTGGCTATAGCCACGAATAATATACAGGGTGAGTCAAAAGTCCCTAGCACCCCACCAAAAGCCTTCACATTGGTATTACACAGCTGACTCATAGGCTTTGTTTTGTCCATATGATGGGGGCCACCCTACCCTGGGGCGCCCTGCCCCCCCCCCTTACCCCCAGATATAAAATTTAACTTTGTTCCTGTGAGAAATAAACATTTGCTTCCAATTGGGGAAATGTCGCAGGTGTGAAATAAAATGAAAAATATGAGCGTTGGTGTGAAAAAAAAAAGGCAAAGCGTACAAACTCAAGCAAAACCAATCAAATTACCTGCTAGAAATTTGGGCCCAAAATTTGATCTGAATTAGCAGAAAACATAAAGAATGAGGGACTGAAACTACAAGAAGAGTAGAAAAACAAACGGCGCACACCTCCATCACACACTGCAACAGCGATCTTTATTATATAATCTAAAAGTAGTAACCATCACAATTACCGGTTAAATGTGAGTTTTTAGGCCTAGTTTTTGATTTTAGACGTATTGTCAGCTTTTTAGGTCTAATTTGTACCTGCCGTTTTAATTCATAAGTACTCATTAATGGAGAATTGGATTCGAGAGTTGTCTTATTTATTTACACAACACGGTGCGGAGATTTTACGCCGCCGTGATTAACGGGCCTAATTTTTAGGTTTTTAGGACTAATTTGACACCTATGGTTTTAATTTCATAAGCAGCTAACGGAAATTAACGGCCTATTCATCCATGCACCACAGTGTCGAGACTATTTTAAATGAGACTATTTTAAATCGAGACTATTTTATATGTCGTTAACGAAATTATTTTGTTTTACGGTGGCGTGTGTCCTGTAGTGTTTAAGTTCGACGATTAATGTTATTATTTCATTTTGTTACGCCAAGAAAGCCCATTAACAATAAGGAAGCAATGATGTTTTAATTTGCCGTGTACTTTGACTAATTTTTGGTTGGTGAATCTAATGGTGAAAACAGTCTGTGTTTATCTGTTCCCGTTCTAAAGTTGAAAAAAGCGACGGACGGACAAAGTCGTTGCAATAGTCTTCTCTGCCGTTTCGGCTGTACAGAAGACTAAAACCGAAAAAAAATCAACAAATTAACTAAACAAAATACGGCTTCGCGTTCGGAAAAAAACATTAGAGCACGTATCCCAAGAAATTCACAGCAGTGAAGGTGCACAAATAGTAAAACAGATTAGACTACACTCAAACGACACGAACTATAATTTCAGCTCCATTTACAGGGAACAAGGATTGTGACATAACAACGTCCATACATACCCATACATGTACATCGCTAATCGAACATACGAAACGGTTTATTCCTCGTACTAAAACTACGCACACAAAATACGAACATACACAGTACTCACATGAAAAAGAACTAAAACCTAAATCCACAAACACTCCTTGTTTCCTGGAGTTGGGGTTGAAATTATAGTTCGTTTCGTTCGTGTGAACTATAATCTGTTTTTTATTTGTACACCTTCACAGCTGCGAATTTCTTGGGATACGAGCTCTAATGTTTTTTTCCGAAGAAGGGCCAAGACGCTTTTTTGGGAGGGAAACGTTACTTCCGATGTAAGCATTGCGTCGAATCGTGAAGACACGGACGCTGACTGCGCACTGATATACTATAACACTCTTCCATCATTAAAGCTAGAGCTTATTACGCCAACGTGTGTCGCGCCAAGTTAGGCAACAATCATCACAAGAAACATCACATCAATTCAATTGTCGAGGTTGTAAACCATTGTAGCGCGGCGCCATAGCGTCAGTGTGTTATATCTTGAAGCATAGTTGGGCACATTTCTGGTATTTGAGGAAAAATAATAATGCGATACAAAAGCTTAAATTGTGTTGAAATCAAGAGCAATGACCCACTTGACAAAAATTAACTCGTGTAGGAATGCCAGCTAAGCTGCTTTCAACGCAAAATCTGACCCTCAATAACGTTGAAAATGTGTAACTAGCTAGCTACTAGCTAATTCTAGTCCGCTCATCCCCATGTTAATTTCCATAGGGTGATTATTCATCGATACCGAGATAACGGGAAGGCTTCCAGCTATGAAATTGGACGAATGGCTGCAGTACGATACGAACTGCGTACCTTTTATGGTTTGGAGCCTAGGGGTGTAACGAGGATGGCGTGGGAGGGCGCGTAAGTATGAAAATATTGTTATAACCATTGTTGGTATTGTCGCCATCGTCTCTCATTGGACATCCTAAGTTCGGACAATGGCAACGTGTATACTGACGTGCGTGCCTAGACACACACTGGTGTAGCACGATAAATCTAAACATTGCCAAAGAAATTGTATTCACATCCAATTCACGAAATATAATAAAAAAACAAAGCAAAATAAACAAAGCCAAAAACTGGTGATGAGGCCACCAAGTTGAGAGTGGTTCGGCTCTTCAAAGGAGTGATATCAACACACCAAAACTAACGAAATAAAACAAATTACAACAAAATTAAAACAAAACCAAAAACCTATAAATAGGTGACCAAGTTGAAAATGGTTCGGCCTATAGGCAAAAGGTAGTATCAAATTGTGGAAAACCAATTCTTGTTGACGTGCCACTTTATAAAATATCTGCATGGTAGTGGAGTTAAGTCTAATACACAATTTTTAAAAAAAGGACCGATATCATATCAAAAACCAAAACTGGTAAAAGGGGCCGCCAAGTTCCGAATGGTTCGGCCCTTCAAAGGAGTGATATCAACACACCAAAACATTCGACAACTTAATCGTACCGAATAATACTTTGGACGTTAAATGAAACTTGAACATTGCTACCCAAAGTAGCAATGTTCTAGTTTTCATTTAACCTTCGAACTAGTAAGCGGTGCGATTAATTTGGCGAATGTTTTGGTGTGTTGACATCACTCCTTTGAAGGGCCGAACCATTCGTAACTTGGCGGCCCCTTTTACCAGTTTTTGGTTTTTGATATGATATACAACTGACGCACCGTTTATTCTTTATGGTAGTGTTTTAATATACTCGTTACAAAATAAAATTAAGTTAACTGAACAAAAAAGTCTTCGCTGTTTTAAAAAAAAAAAAACGGATAAGAGTTCACTGGAATGAAACGAACTATAACATGAACTCCAATTCCAGGGAACAAGGACTGCTTCTGCTCAGCGGTTATGTCAGAAGGTGAACGCAGTTTGTATTTGAAATGGTTAATGTTTGTGCTTATGTGCACTTAATTTGGGTGTTGTACAGGCTTTTTTTTAATATTTGTCTGTGTTTGTTGTTTTATATTTTAAGTATGTTTCCTGCGAGTGGCTATACGTGTATTTTGTTTGCATTTATAATTTATGAAAATAAGCATACTCCTAATTAAGGCAGTTTTTATTGCCTGTCTTTGTGTATGTTTATTTTTCATCCTTTGTAGGCGTTTTGCTGTTTACGGCGTTTGTTTGTATGTGTTTTAGATTTTCGTTCTGTTTTATGTGCGTGTGTATGTTGTATTTTATGTGCGTATTTTATTTTTGTGAAGTATCCAACCGTTTTGTTTGTTTGATTAGTCATGTACATGAATTACAAACAAAAACGTCAAGTGTGCCGTAAAAAAGGGGGATATATGATTGAATTTTCACTTGTTAAAACGAACACGGATAAAAATTAATGATTTTTCATTGAAATAATAAATGTACAATTGAGTAAATTGCATCTGTTTAGGTGCTGTTGTGCTTTACGTTTTAAATATATGGTTGGTAAAGCACAACAGCGCCTAAACAGATGGAATTTTCTCAATTGTACATCTTATTATTTCAGTGAAAAATCATCAATTTTTATCCGTGTTCGTTTTAACAAGTGAAAATTCAATCATATATCCCCCTTTTTTACGGCACACTTGACGTTTTTGTTTGTAATCCGTGTACCTTTTTTACAGCTACGGCGTCGCGCTACAAAGCTTTATGCATGCAGTCCATTGTTGCTGGCCACTTTGAAACACTTTGATTGTTGAACGGTAAAACAGTATAATTGGCTCCTACAAGACTTATGGAGGAAGAAGATCTTAACGTCCGGAGAGATTAATTTGGGTGTGGTCACAGACGAGACGTTTGTGCAAGTGATGAGAGAAACCCAGAAACGTGGGATCAGTGAAAGGCGTGTAAGAGACTTTGGGGTGGACACGAAGCCAAAAACCAGGAAACAAGATGGCGCTGAGAGAGATGCATCAGCGATGGCAATGCAAAGACAAGTTGTAAGTCGAGAGAAAGCAGCAGGCACTGAAAAGCTTTTCAGTGCAGTGGTGGCAGATCAAGACAGAACAGAATGGGGTGACAGTGTAGTAGAGGCCATGGAGCAGATGGGAAGAAAAATGGGACAAGTGAAAGAGCAAGAGGAGTGGCGGCGTGCCAGAGGTCTTCAGGCACTCAAGAGAATATATGGCGGCGGCCTAACTAATGTCAAAATGCCGAAATCCGTTGTACTAGTATGTGCAGGAAGTCGCTCGTAATTCACTGCTCAAGCTTACCTAGCCACTGCACAAGTTGTTGGGGAAGAGGAGATTGTGGCAGTGGGAACTCTCAGAGTGAGCCACGTTTTCGAAGTGGAAGTACGAACAATTGCGGCAAAGCAACGGCTACTGCAAGCCAAGCTTTTCATTAACGAGCAACCAGTGGATATTTTCGATCTGCATGAACACACGGTGCAGATGCGGCTTGTATGGCTGCCGAGAAGTTCGACGCCGCAAGATATAGCCACTGGCTTTGCCCGAATTGCAACTCTTGAGAAGCATGAGTTCGAAAGGCTAACTGTTCGGGGCAGATCGGTATGAGAGACAACGACACGAAATATTACGCTCCGTCTTCGGGAGGGAATGACAATGGAAGATGTACCCGATGTGACAACAATCAGAGGCATTCAAGCACTAGTGTTGATCAGAGACCGCGCGCCGCAATCCTTGAGGTGCGGCATGAAAGGTCATTTCCGTCGCGCGTGCGCGAGCCGCTCGTGCGACATTTGCGAGGTCTGGTGCGACCCTAGACATCTGTGCCCGCATCTACAAGTTGCAGCGAGACAGAAGCTGGTACAGCGGATGGCGCAAGATGTCACACAAAGTCGCCAACAGCAACTGCTACAGCAAACAGACAAACGTTTAAGCAGTCAGCAACAAGCAAGATGTGATTGAAGTTTGCAGGAACCGCAGCAGCAGTCAAAGCAGTAGATACGTAGTGAAGGAGAAGTGCATCTGGGGCTGCCGTCCATGAGCACCAGCGCTCCGTGTTTAACGGCGGCAGTTGAAAATGTTGAGCATTGTGACGACGGCGTTGAAGTTAGCCCAGTTTGTGCTAGATGATTCTTCGCTTAAATGTGAAAGTGATGGCCCGTGGCTGACTCTACCCCCGAAACGAAAACGGAAGCGCAAGAAACGTGTAGGCTCAGGGCGGTCAGTGCCGACGTCATCGCAGTCCAGCAGCCTAGCGGATGATTTTGACAAAGAGGCAACGCAGCAAATGGTGCAGTGATTTGTGTAGACGCGGCATGCAGCATGTCAGTTGATCCAGTGGAAATAATTGTTGAGTGTGATGTTGAGTGCAGCGATGGAAATAATCCAGAAATAACTAGTGCGCCAAGTGTGGCGAGTGTGCAGCAGGGATCACTGTCAAAAGAGTCCCAAGCGTTCACAATCCAAGACAGCCAGGTAATCTTACACAATAGTAGCTATGAGGGAACAGGAGAGGGGGAGGAGTTAAGGCTTAGGTTGAGTTAAGATTGTATCAAACTATTTCATTCGCGTGGTCATCACTGTACAAAATTGCATCATGGAATGCACGAGGCATCCAGCGAAAATTGGAGGATGTTGAGCTGCTTTTGAGACATGTTGATGTCCTGGGTATCCAGGAGGCTAACAATATGCAGGGCTTTGATGCCGCGAGGTGGAGTACAGATTTCATAATGTCAGAAGCTAAAGTCTGCGTTTTTGTTAAGTGGGCAGTACCATGCAGTGTTTTCAAGATTGAGATGCGGGTCTTAGGCATTGATGTGGTAGCGCTCAAAATTTACATGTGCAATGTGTGGGTTACTGCAGTTTTCGTGCATGTAACGGGTAAACCATCAGTAGTGAGTGGTAGAAGTGGTTCGATCAATTTCCGGCCCCAGTTTTTGTGGGAGGTGACTTCAATAGTCATCACTATGACTGGGGTTTACTCCGCATTGATGCTTGCGGCAATAGGCTTGCGAGTGTGATTGATGAATGGGACTTGTCATTAAGCAGGATGGCACGTCTACGTTCATTAGGTGGAGGCAGGATGGAATTCATGAGTCAGTATTACACTTTTTGTATGTTCAAGATACATTGCGAGGCACTTTAAGTTTGAAGTTCCTGATGATCTGCGCGAAAGTGATCACTTCCCTGTGGTCCTCTGCCCAGATAAGCAGAAGATGCATGAATCCTAGTTAGTGTGGAGACCACAGAAAATGTCGCGTAAGCCTGTGTTGTGCACCGGTATTTTTGGAAACTGGGTCAGCAAATGCCCGCAGCGAGCGCGGTAGCACGGCCCCACCATAGCAAATGGCCCAAGCTGGTGGTCAAGGAGTTGTGTAGTGGCAGTCAAAGATAGGCGCAGAGCGTACCGGAAGTGGAAGACAGCACCTAGTGAGGAGTTGTGGCTGGTATATTGTAGAGTAGCTGAAGAGACGCACTATATTCTGCGGAACGAGAAGGCGGCGCACGGAGATCGTTTGTGTGGGGTGGTGGCTGGCTCGAACTCGTTATTGCAAGCATGGAAAACTCTGAGTCGTGGCCAAGATAAGGTAGTGCAAACATGGATTTATAGCATGAAAGCAACCACCAAAGACCGTGAGGTGATGCGTAGGGTGAAGATGGCTAACGCCTTCAATGCAAGGTTTGCAAGTGTGTACAGTCTTGCGGAAGGTGTTAGCCCTCCGCTGTCTGCAGCCGCGGCCGTCTCCGAAGTTGGAGGGGTGCTGTGGGAGTTTTTGTAGTTCAGGGCGGCGCTTGCTATGTGCAAGTCCAAGAGTGCTGTTGGTATTGACAGCGTGGGATATGATGCTCTGCGTCGGTGCTCTGAAGAGCAACAGGGGCTGCCCCTGTCTTTGTTTCAATCACTTTTGGATGGCGCCCAGTACCACCATCGTGGATGTTCACGATCTTGGTGCCGGTTCATAAGCGTGGCAGCAGTCGTTCTGAGCTTGTGAGCTACAGAGCAATAGCGCTGTTGTCCTGTATTAGGAAAGTTTATGAAAGAGTAGTTGTTAGACGGTTGAGTTGGCATATGGAGTATTATGGCTGTCTAGCAAAGGTGCAGTTTGGGTATCGTCCAAATCGCAGTGCGCAGGATGCGGTGTTGTTCCTGCTGTCCAGTATCCGAAAAGCATGGGCCCAGGGCAAGGTTGTCTTGGCTGTCTTTCCGGACATCAAGGCAGCCTATGACACTGTGGCCATCGCTGGGATAAGGGCTGCTCTTGAAGGCATGGGTGTGTGTCCGCGATTGGTTGATGCAACTGTGGCGCTTCTTGGAATGTGTGCATTTGTTACGAGGATCAATGGCAGCTGGTCAGAAGAGGCAACTACCAACAGAGGGCTTCCTCAGGGTACTTGTCTCAGCCCCACTCTTTTTGCTGTGGCAATAAATGAAGTCATGGTTGATATTGGGATGGCCGCAAACATTGTATGCTATGCCGACGATGTCGCGATTTGGGTCGTGGGAGATGTCATAGGAACAATGGCTGCTCAGGCTCAGAAGACTCTCAACGATGTACAGCGTATGTTTGCTGACAGGGGTCTTTTGTTAGCCCCGGCAAAGACGGAAATGGTAGTATTTGCGAAGTACAGCAGTGTTGTGTTAGATCAAGTTCAGCTTCGTATCGGCGATCAGATTGTCACCCCGAAGCGGAGCGTAAGGTATTTAGGTTTTATTTTGGAGGCAAGTCTCGACTGGACTCTCGACTCCTCAATGGTGAAGGAGAAGCTGCTTACGCGATCTGCTGTATTAAAGGTCCTGAGTCGGGGCGAGAAGGTTATGAGGGGCGCTCTTTTGACAACGTACAGGATGTTCGTCAGAGCAGTTATGGACTACCACTTGCCATTCCTGTCGATGTCTCGTAGGCATCTAGGGGTCTTGCAAGTGGCAGTCAATGTGTGTCTGCGTCCGGTGACAGGGTGCATTGCTTCCACTCCTGTCAAGGTGCTCTGGGTGGAATGTGGAGAAATGCCAATGGAGTACAGGGCCTGAGAGTTGCTTAGTAGTTGTGCTTGCGTAACCTGAGCCGTGGCCCGAGTGACCCAGTAGAGAGGATCTTGGCGGATTACGGGCGGTTCAACGAGAGAGCGAGGAGTATTTTGGGAGAGGCAGGTCCGGGTGTTACGTGGCTGCTGCATCCCACTGAGGACATGTTGTCGGTAGCCAGTGCCAGGGATCTTAGTCCGTGGAGCTGGTGTCCGAAGCTACTGAGCATCTTTCAACCTGCAGCTGCTGCTCCAGATTGTGAGATATTTTGTGACGCATCCTATGACACAAGTAGACGGACTGGTGGCTTGGCGGTAGTTGTGCCATCTTTGAAAGTGGCAGTTCGCCGCCATGTTGCAGCAGTAACGTCAAGCACGCTCTGTGAGCTGCTTGCCATTTCTGTAGCGTTGGATATGGCGAGCGAGCTGCAGCTGCCCTCTCTAACTCTCTACACTGATTCTCTTGCGAGTTACAAGATCCTGCAGAAAGCGTGTGAGGAGCTTAAGGTGTTACCACCTTTGGTCTACACCATTCTTTGGAAGTTTTGGATCATCTCCCGGCATTGTTGTGTCAAGTTTGTGTGGGTTAAGGGGCACAGTGGCAATGCAGGAAATGAGCGGGCAGATGGCCTTGCCCGTGAAGTGCTACTTGGGAGCTGCCAAGCGGTTGTCCCAGTTCTGTCAGCACGGATGCGCAGACCTATTGTGCGCATTTGGGCAGTAGAGTTATGGCAGCGGGATTGGGAGAGTGCGGAGGTTGCGTGTGACTTTTACAGGTTACATCCAGAATGTGGGGTTAAATCGAGTATTGACAAGTTAGCATTTCCGGAAGCGAGGGTGGTGAGCAGGCTCCGTGTGAATCACACGCTTTTGCGTTCGTATAGCACCGGTTCCGATGGGCGAGTACGCCAGCCTGCCTACAGTGTGGTGTCGACGAAACGGTTGAGCATGTTATCTGGCGTTGCAGAAAGTATGCGGTGGCGCGGATGTTGTTAGTACCCCTGGATGCGAAAGCAGTTCTCCGTTGCCGAGCTGCTGGCCCCAAACAATGATTACCCATCCTATGTTAGACTGAGATGTGTAGCAAAATTTTGCCGTGTTGCGGGGTGGATGTGTAACTTAGTGCTAATCTCCTGTTCTCTGGCCGAGACCTGGCTGTCCCGTGTTAAGAAGAGTGGGTACAAAGAGGTATGCCTGCTGGAATTTTCCCGGAGTGGTAGTGTTGATCTCTCCGGCTACAGTGATTGGTGATTAGTGGCGTAATGCGTGGTATGTTTTCTGTATTGCCCACTGGAACTTTCCCTTGATGGGAGAGAGAAGATGGGCGTGTGGACAGAGCTGCAGGCATGTGTGAGAGGATCCCTTTGCATTTAGTGTAGTTTGTCGATTGGGTAGTGAGTTATTTTGTTTGAGATTCGGTATGTAGTATATGCTTAGCAGGGTGTACGGCTTTGGGCCAGGGCTCTAATAAATATATATGTGTGAAACAATTCAACTCAGCTCTGAAAGCCTGCATCTGCGAAATAAATACGCCATTCTATCGTTTCTAGCTGCCTCGAAATTAACAACGTAGCTTAGTTTGATTTAAATGTATATCGTTTAGCTGAAACACGGATTCTTTCATTCATTCATTTATTTCCCAGAAGCCGTGGTCCTAAACCGGATTCTTTCAATTCAATTCAATTTATTGCCCGGAGCCGTGACCCGCAGTCGTACGCTCCATACAAAATACAACAACGAAACTACTTAACTACTAACTTAGCAACCTACTGTCAGTCATTCTTTCAAAGGGTTCAAAAGGTTTAACGAGCGTTAACCACTCCTGGTTATCTGCCCGAAGCCTTAAGGCCCTATGTCCGCAACAGCCAGATTCCCAGGCGGTCACCCACCCAAGTATCAATCCAGCCCAACATTCATCATTCTTTCATTCTTTCATTTCGCCCTTCAACAATCGACTTTTTAGCAAAGACATACCACGTGCACGAAGAATGGATATGGAGTTTACAGAGTGGCATTGTTCCCAAATCACAATGGTTAAAGAATGTATAACAATCAAAATGATCGTTCAGGGACCTGTAACTCCGGAATGGCTCGACCATTCGAAGAAGTGGTCTCTGTGAGGATGAAGCCCAGGGAAATTTCTGGCTTAGATCATGTTTCAGATTTTAGGTAGGTGCAGTCGTTTTTTTCTGAAACCTTGTCACACAAGAACAAGAACAACAACACCAACAAGAAGTGAACAGATTTCAAATGTTCGTGTGGCTCCGTACGTTTACTCTTGCACGGAATTACATAAGTTGGTAAAAACTTGGGAAAAATTGCTATCTACTATCTGGCCAAGTTTGGTCGAAATATATCGAATAGAAACGGAGAAATTAATAGTTTTAGTTTTGCTGGAGAGAGGACTTCAATCATGTATGATACGTGTGCATGGAGACTGGAATGTCACAATCGTTGTTCCCCTGAATTGGAGTTCAAATTATAGTTTGTTGCGTTCGAGTGAACTCTAACCCGTTTTTATTCGTGTACCTTCACAGCTGAGAGTATGGGAATATGAGGACTAATGCTTTTTTCTAGAAGCCGTTTTTTGTTTAGCTAATTTGTTGGCGTTTTTCGCTTCCGTTTTATTGTAATTGCTACGGTATGTCCACTGTACACCCAATTTTGTTTGCGAAAAAACGAAACAGAAATGCGTTTTTCTGTTCAGATTCTGCCCAAGCTTTATCCCATGTTTGTTATTTGCTGGCAACACACTAGCGTCTGTCTAGAGTTAGCATGTATCAGCTGATGGGTAGTTGATTCTGCATTGTTGCAAGCAAGTGCAGAATTATTGCAAACAATCGTGGAAACAATTCAACTAGATTCCCGAAGCCTACATTCATCATTCAGTCAAATCGGCCTTCCAAAGTCCTCAGAATTATAGACTTTACAACCTTTGGTTTAAACTGAAAGATTAAAGTGAAAACCCAAGGCCATTTCATTTTGGTTCTCGACAACGATTGAATATATTTAATGGAGCCGCAGCCCGAAGCAACCACGATAATGTTACTTTCCCCGTGCCCGAGCATCGTTGCATCTATTTATTTATTTATTTATGTCCACACGCTATACTCTCCATTCTAAAACTTCTTAACCTATACTTAACCTATACAAGAAATTCAGAACAACAGAGTACACCCCTTCAACAACGATATAACAGAGTTCATACTGGTTACCAATTGTACTTCCACGTACCCCACCTGTCTCACCCAGCAACCAACCCGAACTGAGCCTATCGAAACCTCCCTGTCTCCCTGTAAAACTTCACAACCCGCCGCAAGGTAGTAACTACTCGTGCCTCATGCGAGGAGGCGTCAAGAATTTCCTTCAGGTCCGAATTCCAGTTCCCCAACAAATGGCCCGGGTAGGCTGCCCAGAGGTGACACACCAAGAGAAAATGCACGACGGTCTCAGCTTCCGTACCACACCTGCAGTTTGGGGTAGGGCCCATGCCCAGACGGAACTCATGGGCCCGTAGCAGGACACGCCCCATCCTGAGCCTAGACAGCAGAGCCACGTCCCTCCTAGGCAAAACATCCAGGCTGCACGGCCGGGAAATCTTCGGGTGGACATCATAGAGCACCGGCCCACTGTACTGCTATCCCACTCATCCTGCCAGTCCCTGGCAGTCACCCACTTTAGGACTGGCTGGAAGTCCTTGGGCGTGACTGAAAACACCGCAGGATTAATCCTTCCTTCAAACCCCTTCCTTGCCAACCCATCCGCTAGCTCAATCCCGTAACAACCACTGTGTCCCGCCACCCACCGCTCCTCTACTCTGATTCACCGCTGTACGGTGCTCAGAAACTTCAGGCCAATTTCTACCATAAGTTGGTGACAGACGTCATGCCGCCGGAAAGCCGATTGCAGAAAGCGTATGCCAGCCGCAGATTCCGAGAAGACCCGAAACTGTCTGAGTTGCAGGTCCAACCCGACAGCCAGTGCTATCGCCAGAGCCACCAGTTCCCCTATGAAGGCCGAAGGAAGGCACTTGAGGAAGTAGCTGTATTCTTGACGATGCTCTGGGACGCAAACACCTGCTCCTCCCTTCCAAATCCCGTCGAAAAAATATGCGTCGCAGTACATGTCAACCCAGTCATCACCAATCCCCACGCTCTCAGAACAGGCCAAGAACGGCAGTACCTCATCACACCAGCACCATGGGTGCCCACCACCCACCAGCCTAGGGGCTGGGTCACCAAGAACACGGTGCTGCAGTAGAGTGGCACCCATCCCAAGAGCCCCAAGTTCCCTATGGTTCCACGGGCTCAACGAGGTGTAATAAACCAAGCGTCTTGCCACCGGATCTGTGCCGCCCTTGGCAATCGCTCTATGGCACAGGGCTACCAACACCTCTCTGGCCCTGAGTCGAAGCAGTACCTCCCCTGTCTCTATGTGCAGTGCTGGCACCGGCGTCGACGGTAGGCAGCCTGTCGCCGTCCGTAGGCAGCCATTAAGGGCCACCTGCACCCTCTGCATGTCCCCTTTCAAGGCCAGCGGAAAGGGTAGGTGGAAATCTGCACAAGACCGAATGTACACCCTGTAAAGTGACATTATGACCGCCCTCTTTGCCACCGACTAATTGGACGCCAGCGACTTGAAGACCCCATGCCGAGCCACAATTCTCTCCCTTACCCAACCCGCATCCAATAGCCAGGACACCTGCGGGTCCAACCTATAACCCACGTACCGCACAGTGGTGGCAGCCCTCACAACCGTACCCCTACCCTAATAGTGCCATCCAGCCTATGCCCTCGGGAGAAAATCATCAGCTCCGTTTTCGGTGCAGACAGAGACAAGCCACGCTCCGCAAGAAGGGTGACAGCCCTAGCCATAATTCACTCGAGCGACGCCAGAAGATGGCTCACGTCAGTGCCAACTACCCAAACCGCAACATCATCCGCATACGCCACGATGCAGCCATAGAGGCTCAGTTCACAGAGGACAGCGTTGATCGCCACCGCAAAGAGAGTGGGGCTTAGACAGCTCCCCTGCGGCAACCCTCTGCACGTACTCCTGATACCAGACCAGTAGCCTCCCATTCTCTTGGCAAACTTACGGGCACCCAGAAGCGAGAGAATAGCCTCACCCAGAGTCTCGCTGACCCCCATTGACTGCAGGGTTGGCTTGACCAAGGCAATGTCAACCAAGTCGTACGCGACCTTGATATCTAGGAACGCGACAACAGCCACTTTACGTTCTGCCCACGCTTCCTTGATACCGGATTCCAAGTAGAACATGGCGTCCTGTGCGCCCCTCCGTTTCCGGAAGCCGAATTGGGCATGGTATAATTTCCCTGCATCTTCCAGCACACTATTCAGCCTCCCAACCAAGAAACGCTCGTAAAGTTTTCTAGCCTAGGAGAGCAGGGCGATTGGCCTGTAACTCGTGACCTGCGTTCTTGGCTTCCCCCTGCCCAGGACTGGCGCAAGGATGGAGAATAGCCACGACTCTGGGACCGTCCCTCCCTCAAAGCACCACTGAAACACAGTGAGTAACTCCTTTAAGCCATCCGCTCTCAGATCCTTAAGCTGCCTGTAGGTTATCCCATCTATCCCTGGGGCCCCATCAAGACCTCAAGTTCGGCCTTCAGCTCCGTTAGAGTGAGGGGCACATCCGGCTCCAGGAAGCCAGACCATTGCCGGAGTGGGGGAGCGGGCCCTTTAGGGAAGTCATAAATCAACGAGAAATTATAATTGAAGGCCTCAGCCATAGCATAGCCTTACAGAACACCCCCTGCTTGGTCGTGAACCCATGTCATCGAGCTGTGTGGGTCCTGCGGCCGTACAAGATCCCAGACTGCAGATGGAGAGACCCATGCCGTGATCCTCTCGCACAGACGCGCCCCGAAGGACTGCTTCTCATGCCTCAAGATGAACCGTGTTTCAGCTGAGACACCTACAAACTCAAACCATCTCTCAGTTGAGGAGTGACGCTTGAAGCGCTGCCAAGCCCGCCTCCTGTCACAAACCGCTCTCCTGCACACCTCCGTCCACCAGGGCAGATTTACTTTTCCCTTCTTCCGAGGAGGTACTCTTCTGCTCCCTCTCCCTCTGTTAACCCAGCAGGCAACCCAAGGGGCAAAATTACCCGCCGAGACAACCGGGCGGGCTCTTCTCCCACCCACTATAGGACAATCTACCGCACACTGGTAAAGGGCTATGGGGAAGTGGTCACTAACCCGTAGGTCCCCTGATACCTGAAAGGCAAAATGATACCCCAACCCCCCAGTACACAGGAAAAAATCCAGAACCGACTCTTGCAGCACCTCTCCATACCTCCTGACATAGGTCGTGGTGCCACCCTGCACAACCTCTAGCTGCTGCCTATCCAACGACTCTGCAATCACCCTCCCTGTGCTGTCACACCTCTGGCTACCCCAGAGTCAGTGATGCACATTAAAGTCACCGCCCAGGATTAGTGGCCTAGGGAGCGAGTCCAGCCATGCATTCCATGCCTGCCCAGTGATGCGCCCAGTGACATGGACAAAACCTACTGCGATCCACCCCCTGGCTTTCCCCCTCCTCTCGGACCCTCCCACCAGACCAAAAAAATGCATGAATCCACCCCCGGGCAGGCTTGGTGGGGAAACAACAAAATGGGGACCGTGTCTCTGATGAACACTCGAATACCCGAACCAGGTGGCCCTGCAAGTGTCGTGCAGCCTCCCACCAGGGGCCCCCCCACACATTTAGACTCAAGACTTCCCAAAATATCAAAATCCCTACACAAGACTGAAATGTCCTCGAATTTGTTGGCGGCTCCCCACACATTCCATGAGCAGATGTTGACTTAATGCTTAACCCAATTCCAACACTACTTTCCCACCCTTATCACCCATGCTGCACATATCTGACACCAACTCCATTTCAACCAGCTCCCCAGGTGCACCACCCCAGTCAATCTCTACTTCCACCGTGGACTCTGCCATATGAGCCTCCACGACCACTTCTGGCGACACCACCAGTTGGGACGAGGTCGAAGTCATAGGTCCTGCCTGAATTGCAGGGCACCCTGCACCAATTATCTCTTGAGACAGTGGGTGCACCACACTTTGAGCCGTTGGGCTGCCGGCACACATTAACACATCACACTTTGCCGCATCCTCCACTGCATCCTCCCACCACCTTGTGGTATTGCCTTGTCTTGGCCGGACACGGACAACTCTTGCGCACTGGGGGAGATAGCTAATCGAGGCCGCTTCTTCGATCTTCGACTTTTACCCTGAACGGACCACTCCTCTTGGCTTCGGCACCCATTCGGCTGGCTCACATCCGTGGCACTTGTGACACCTGTGACTTCACTCTGAGCCACCTGAACTGGCACGTCCATGCCATTCACCACCCTCTCTTCGCCACTCCTGTTTGATCTGTTACACGGAGGCTCAGGACGTCCCACATCACGCTGGAGGTGCCGACACGGGGCATCTCTTGGCATTGCTTCTTGGAACGACCTGCAGTACACTTTCTGGCAAGATTTTCGAACGCGCCCCCTGATTCCACAATTTAAACAACGAGGTGCTCGGTCCGCGATCACTAGCAGCACTGGAACACCCTTGATGCCAACAATATCCGGGATCTCTTCGAAGAGGAGTGAGTCCTTCAA
>JAHWFP010024871.1:22608-37515 GCA_023313725.1 Lithobius niger
AACAACAACAACAACAACAACAACAACAACAACAACAACAACAACAAGAAATGGCCATGCTGTGGACACCGAACGGTTTGATTGTTGTCATTAAAATTTGTAATATGGTGAAATAGTTACGACACGACCCCAAATACCGAATTTCGTTGGTCTATGTCAATTCTGGGCCAGACTATAGGAGTTCAAAGTTTGACGTTTAACATGGAAGTTCATGCTGAGGCTTACATAAGGACCGCTACCGCGGTCCTTGATAATTTCAAAATTCATTGTGAGCGGCAAGCTAAAGTTGAAGAATGTTGAAACATTATTTCCCAGAACAAACGTTGGAGTAAGGTAATAACGTGGTTTACTTTGCCATATTTATTTTTCGTTTGCATTGCTGTGGCTTGATAAATCTCTACCCTTGTGAAAAAAAGAACACAAGCAGCGTGAAAGCGAGGGAAAATTAACAGTTAATGATGAATTGCGAAGCGGAATTAGAATTTAATAAATGCAGCTTTAATAAATGCAGTTTAATTACTTGCCCCCTGAAAAGCTTCAAACCGAAATCTAAAATCCGCTCTTTAATAATAATAATAAAAACGTAGAAATGAAAGGTTGCAAATGGTATGGGTGTTGGCAGGAGGGGGCGGGTATGTGCCTGTCACGCAGGGAAAAAGTTTCAATTATAACAAGCGGCTACAGCGACTGCCTAGTCGCACCGGTCTTCTGTATAGTTCCTCCACTTCCAACACCTCTATCATGCACTACTACAGCTATCTCTATTATACTAATCTAAAAGCAGTAGCTGTCACAATTGTCGGTTTAAAACGTGTTAGCTTTTACGCCTATTTTACATTTTAGGCGTAATTCTCAACTTTTAACCAGCAGTTTTAATTTCGTAAGTAGCAGCTAACGGCGATATGGATTGTATAGTAAGCCTATTCATTTTTGCAACACGGTGCGCCTACAGGCACACAGTTACAGTGTAACAACGTAACGCGCAACGTAGCGTGTGTAGATCAGTGGTAGTAGTGAAGTGACGAGAGACGCTGTTGATGAAGCCAACAGCGACTCATAGCAACTTGATGTTGCCATGGTAACATGATTTTAGGCCTAATTTTCATTTTTAGGCCTAATTTTAAAAATGCAGTTTTAATTTCGTAAGTAGCAGATATAGAGAGTTGGAGAATTTGGTTCGACGGTTTACCTATTTATTCATTCAACATTGCGACGAGACTATTTTAAACGAAGCTAAAATCCATTTGTTTTTATTGAGTGTTACCTTAGGATTTTAATTCGACAATTAAATGTTATTATTTAATTTAGTTACCTCGAAGAATTCTATTATAAGTTACACTGAATCTAACGTTGTAAACAATGGTCGTCAATAGCTGGTATACCGTTGCGAAGTTGAAAAAAGCGACGGACGGACGGGCAAAGTCGTTGCAATAGTTTTCTCAGCCGGTACGGCTCTACAGAAGACTAAAAAAAGCGAGAAAATTATACATAGGATTGAATTTGTCCATCAATGACGTGACGTGCGTACCTTTAGGTGTCGTTTTATGTGGTAAGTCTTATTATACAATAATTTTTGGTTAATTTCCCAGAATAATGGTGTGATTAATGATTTGTTATTAATTTGGACATTGATAATTAATATTGCCGAATCCCCCCTTAATCTATTTTATTGATTTACGAACTTAAGTTCACAAATGGGGCATATAATCGATACGGAAATTTGAAGGGAATCGGGTAAAGGGATTAGAAGATATCGTGGATACAAATAGAACAGCACACACCATAAGGATCTCCGTTGGTCTTTTTTTCACGCACGTCATTAAAACTTATAAAAGTTATGGTCGCAAGTAATCTCGTACGCTCGGGGAGCAAAGCTTCGATAAAAAAAAAATACAGTGGAACTACTAAGCTCGAGTGTAAGAGATTATTTTTTGCTAATCTTCTTGTGGTAGCCTGGACCCTTCTTTAAGGGCGTTTGTTGATGCCCTTCTGTTAATTCCTTTGAACACTGCCTTTTGCAGCTTGATCTAACCAAGTTTTCGCCGCTCTTGAACCGGTTTTCAACCAGATCTAAGGAGGATTTATTATTGTGCACCAACTTTATTTTTTATTCTACAATGCTGTTTTGATGCTGTCTTTAATCCCATTTGACTCCAATATTTATCGTAATATTGGTTTCATTTTGTGGAGAATTTATGTCACTCCATTCTGTGTTAGTAACATTTATCCTTTTATTTGATGCGGATAAATAATCGATAGTGCTTATTTTATGTTTCCGTTTGTTTTTGGAATTTGAAAATTATCTTTATTTCATTTTGGGTGTAGTGTTACGGAATCGTCGCTTCCTTTTCCCTGTTCGCGTTAGTGTGAATTAAATTCTTTTTATTTTTCCCTATTTGACGTTCTGGGTTGAAGCATTTTTTTATGCATTTTTAACCATTTTATTCCCATCGTATTCCCACCGTATTCAGTGTCGAGGAACTAGACACAAAAAAGGCATTTTCTAAACGTCCGAGTAGGAAGTGTGCGGACCACCAAGGAAGGGGGTGGGGGGAAGGGGGGGGGGGGGTAGCCTAAAAGACCAGCAAAAAAATAAATATGCCCTTTTTCGGTCAGTCCATTCAGTTAGCGACCAAAACTTGGTGACGACGTTAAATCATCTCTTCAATTTTAAAAGTTAAAGTTGGCGTTGTCGCTTCTTAGCCCCACCCTTCCCCCACTTCGACCCACTTCTTTCTCCGGGTCGAAGTTCTACTTACAGAAAAGTAACCGTCGATTCTTATCAAGATAAATGATTGACACGATGCAGGTCGCTAGCTGTCCAATCCAATTGGTTGTTGCAATTGGTTATGTTGCCACCGAAGAAGCAAAAAATAGTCACTGCCCTGCCTGGCACCCGCATTGCCCGCCTGTGGCGCGCTTTGCCGCCAAGCTTATATCTGTACGATGAAGTGGTTGTACCGTTTGGAACTTGGCCAAATGGCTCAAACAAAATCAGTGTTTTTATAAATTACTAGAGGAAGCCCGTGCTACGCACGGGTGGTGTTTGATGCACCGTTAAAAACACTGGGACGATTTCCTTCCTCATGTGTTTTACGGAATCCCGTCTATGTGTTTTTGCGTACCCTGTCTAGCAAACGGTGTTTTTCGTTTGCTTCACTTGCTCATTCAGCGTATCCCTTGTTCAGGACGATGTAAGAAGCCACTAAGGTTTAGTTTTGTTAATTTATGTTTAAACGATGGAAGCGATGGGGCCGAGACAATCTCATCACTAAGCGAGTTCCACACTGGGATGATTCGAATGGCAAAGAAGGACTTCCGAAGATTTGTTTTGAAACGGGGGAGTGATAACTTGAGGTGGTTTCCACGATTCTTAGAAAGTGGGCTGAGTTCAAACAGCGGCAGGTCAAAAGGTAACATGTTGTGTAGAATTTGTAAGGTCAGAAAAAGGTCGGATTTTAACCGACGACACTCAAGGGTGTCAAGTTTAAGTGATTTTAAGCGATCGCGATAGGTTAAGTTTCTAACGCCTGGAAGTGACTTGGTAAACCTCCTTTGAATTGACTCTATTTCGTCAATGTCCTTTAGTAGGTGTGGGGACCAAACCTGACTCGCGTACTCTAACATAGGGCGCACGTAAACTTTGAAGGCCCAAAGCTTTGTGAACACAGATCCAGAGTAGAAGCAACGGTTGACAATGGCAAGCCTTCGACTAGCAGCCGCAGAAATTGTGTCACAGTGAGTAGAGAATTTGAGGTTAGACTGGAACCAGACGCCGAGGTCTCGAACATTTTCATGTTTCCCCACGAGGACCTCGGTACCCAGATATAGAGCGGGGGAATCGTATGGTCTACCCAGACGAAAACCGAAGCATTTCTCAGAAGAAAGCGGGAGCTGCCAAGTGATGGACCAATCGTAAACACGGTCAATTTCGTGTTGAAGATTAAAGTAATCAACCGAGGAGATGGCTGGTGTGTGAAGCTTCAGGTCATCCGCGAATTTTTCTTGGGAAACCAAGTCGCAGGTACAATTTAAGTCATTAAGGTATAAGATGAAGAGTAGTGGCCCCAGAACAGAGCCCTGGTGCACTCCGCTGATAACCAGCAAGGGAGTTGAGAGTTTTCCCTCAATAGACACCCGTTGGGTACGTCCGGAAACAAATGCAGTTATCCACTCCAAGAGCCTACCAGCAAAACCCATAGATTCCAGTTTAAATAACAGTTTAGAATAGACGACTGACTCGAAAGCCTTCTTGAAATTGAATAAGGTAATCTGAGTTCCGTATAATTTAACCTAGCAATTATTAAGTAATAGATATCCGTGACTACTCGTCAATTACCTTCGATAATTGCTCTTTTGCGAGAACTACGTCGTTTCGAGCAGAAGAGCAATTATGAAAGGTAACTGCCGAGTAGTCACGGATATGTGTTTTAATGGTAAGGTGTGACGTCAAGCTAACTTATTTGTGTTTTTTAAAGATTTTTGTTTGTAAATTTTATTTGTGCATCATAATCAGTTTAAGAATTTTTACATGCGACTTATGTAAATTTCTGAAATGGAAACTTCCGGATTAGAAGTTTCCTGTGTACGAAGTCAGAGCAAAAGGGAGAGATGTTCTGTTACCGATGTTTGTGTTTTAAGGTAAAACTGTATTTTTTTTTCTGCTTAAATAAGACATGAGTAAGAAATGCGCTATTCACTTGACTCTCGTAGGTTTTTAGGTCTATTTCAAAGTGTCAGCAGCCTAGTTTTCGTATCGTAACCCGAACAAAAGGTTCCGGGTTAGGCTTAGCTGGCGACATTTTTTCCGCGTTGGTATCGTGAAAAATGTTTCCAGTCACAGATACTCCTGGTTACACTGGTTTTGTAAATGGATATACTGTCTGAACTTGTGTTGTGTAGTTTAATATGAAAAGTTGGTCATGGTGGATTAGGAGTTGTGTAGAACCCATAAAAGTGTTAGTTCGAAAAAGTGTTGGTTAATAAAATTAGTTCACGGTGACGTGTGTGGGTTTCAGATTAACTGTATACAACGACTACACTTTTAGCATTGGGATATGTTAGCGTGACGTCACCACCTTGCATTAATCTGAGAGATTAAGTTGACGTTTGGTGTCCCGGCATCTGAAGATGAAAACTTAGCGGGATTCGTAATACAAATTTTGTTTTGGGAAAATATTACTCAAACTTGTGGGAAAGTCTCAAACGTGCCAGCGCCTACTTAGGCGACTTCATAGACAGAAAAGGTAAGTTATGAGGGCTAGTAACTAAGTAAGGACGCATTTAAGCAGCGACTCGCCATTGCATCAGCTAGAATTTAATCACTACGACAACACATATTCGTGACTACTCGGCAGTTACTTTTGGTAATTGCTCTTTTGCTCGAAACGGCGCAGTTCTCGCAAAGGAGCAATTATCGAAGGTATTGACCATCAGTCACGGACTATTACTTAATAATTGCAAGGTTAAATTACACAAAAAAAAGTTACAATTTTTAAGGTTTGTCGTTTCCATGGTAACAACACTAACTGGACTAGTAAATCCGACATCATTTAATTAAATGCTTGTAGTCTTATAATCAGTGACAATAACATAAAGAATTCCTGATGAATAATTTTCCAAGTCGTTTCTCTCAGAGCTAAAACTGACGCCATGTTGCAATTTAAGATGATTTCTAGCTTCTAGCTGCGACAATGCAAAGGCGAGTCGTTGTTAAACGCGCCCTTTACAGACTACTGTTGTAAACGCTTACCATTGTACTGTATTACTGTATAAAAGGGTCTTGATTCCAAAGCGAGCATGAAAACATAGGGGAAATGCTGAAAGCTCAATGGAGCAAAGCTGGAAAATGCTGGTGGTCATCGTGGCTGAGCGGCAGCAGAACTCAACCTAGTTGCCTGAAGAAGCTGACCTGGTCGATGACTAAAAGGGCAACCTGGCGAAGTCCCTATCAACCTGAACAAGGATTTTATTTATAAAAAAAAAATAAGTATATATAGTATGAAAAACTGAAAGATTAACATTACACATTTCTTAAGCGTATAATGCAGTCAGCAAAACTGCTTTTATACAAATGTTTCCAACGTCAATTTAGAAGGCTGGAAATTAGCAAAAATGGATCAGCTATCAGGCCTTGGACCCCGCTAGGGGAGCTCACAGCATTCTCCCAGAGGCCTTTGCTTGTATTGGTTTCTCCCTCCACACCATTCGGCTAAATGCTAGTGTTGCCCTCTCAGTACAAAACTCTAGCTACGCCACTGCCTATCAGTCTGCTCCGACCAGGTTAGTGTGAGAGCCTACCAGATTCCTTCAGCAGCTATGGAATCCGTTCTGGCTTATCTGGATGGACGTCATCTCGTCCCCTACGATGATCCGAATCGAATCCCAGAGTTGCCCCCCCCCCCCCTTACGGAACTTCTTCCCTCCTTCAAAAACTTATAGTAATGTTCAAAATTGGGCCGGTTCGCCTACACGAGCAGTTTGCTTCAGTTGACGTAAGGCTCCAAGAAGAAATTTATAGAAGGCAAACACTAAATTTCATTGTGCTACTGACTGGTACTTAACGGTCTAGCCTGCAAAGACACGAGGAATGTTTAGTAAATCGAATGTCACCATGAGAGCTCAGGTGACGCCATTTTAGGGTGTCAGCCATTTTGGGATCTCACCCACATAGTTGGGAAGCAATAAACGTTACTGTGCTTAGACAAATGAATAGAAATGAAAATGCAGCAATAAATTACAGTAATATTTTATTCACTGCGGAGTCAGTGTCTGGAGCCAGTCGTTGAGCTAGCTGAAAGGGGCACTGCATATACGCGAAGGTAAAAACATTAGCGTAGTTTGTCATGCCAATGCTGTTAGAGTGGATTTCTTGGACCTAAAAAGCTCAATATTTTGGATTTGTTGGCAAATGCTGCAATTTTCAGCATGTGAAATCTTTTTTCTTCCAATTTACAACCTTAATATACATTTCGCAGCGTAAGGTATTGAACAAAAACGACGTTTTTATACCAGAGAAATCCGCTCTCACAGAATTAGCTCGACTAAAGACAGCGTCTGTTTTTTTTACCTCCAGTGCCCCTTGCAACTAGCTCATCGACTGGTACCAGATATTAACTTCGTAGCAAATATGGCGTTACTACTCCATAGGCAAACCCCCGTCTCAGATTCCGAGGACTGCAGGCAAGACCAGCATGGGGTCTCATGCAGACAAAAAAATAAAAAATACAGATTCACGTGTCGTCATACTTATACGGCTGCACAGAGGTCGTCACTGCAGTCCGCGGAAACTACGAGGGTTGTTTGTCTACTGTTGTGTTTTGAGCGTTAAACTATCCCCTGGATCGTCGTTGCCAGCAGTAAATTTGACCAAAATGAAGAGAAATGAAATTGCAGTAGGACACTATGATGGGCATTTGTTTATTTAATTTGTCCAATTTCCATTGAAAAATAAACATCTGAGCATTTTCCTGAACTCACCAAACAGCTCAGCAACCGATTACTCCAAAACCAACTGCTTCAACCGAAAGTGACGCCAAGTGTCAATAGTTTTGGAACTAAGTTGGTTGATGCGTTGATGAGCAAAAGGCGGCCAATGTCGCGAAAGAACAGAATGTTTTGAGGATGTATGCTCACCATGATACTTGCGTTGCCAAGGTCGTTGCTAAATATCGATTACGTTTACGTTTACATAAATAATCCTAGCGAAGAACAACTACATGTCCGCATTCTTTAGCTGGCCTCCTACAACAATTAGTACCGTAAAAGAACACGCCAAAAAAGAGGACCAATTCTACCATCGATATAGAGCGATCCTGGAGCAGCTGCGGTAGATGCTGCCGTCTCAATACCAACTGGCAAATTTGGAAACTAATCGACGAGGTTTCTAAAACCTGCCAGCAGATGGCGTCACTTACTGCAGCTGTTTGCGTCATCTTTTTGCGTAGCGTTGTGGAAGCAAAGTTGTGTCGGCCTTTACTGTAGGAGGTTCTGATTCAGCGAAAAAGCGTCTCCTGGAGTCGTTGAGTCCGATGCATCACCGGTGACGCCACGTTGAGAGATCGCAAAACTCAACTAGCTTTTAGGAACTTCTCTGGTGAGCTGTGGTGAACTTTTCGGCGAGTTTAGGAAAAGTGCAGACAGAAAGTCAAACCTCAGAGCAATAATCTCGCTTCGTTGATCAAACCATGGAGTAAAGTCATTGTCTTCCAAGCAACATGTACATTTGGTAAACGGTGCACCTTATACTTAGGCAATAGTTGGCTCCTTACCCATCGGATAACGGCTAAGTGCATGGCCTGTGTCGTCGTACAGTTGTTTAAGTACAATGTGCATCGTTTGCCAGTTGCACGTTACATCCTAAACAACCAAGCCAAACGAGTCTTCTGCAAACAGTTAGGCCCGTCACGCATGATATTTGTTTCTACGTCAGTCGTCAGTACCTTCCAAACCTACAATCAGAACACTACCAACTCAACTGAGCTGTTCCAAAGAGCGGAAATGACGCCAATTTTTTATCTTTTTTTTTTATCTGCTCATTCTGCCTACTACGAGATGGTTGAAAGGGTTATTCAACTAATTCCTAATGGAATCCAGCTCCGTTGAGTTTCCTTTCGGTTTTCTATGTATTACAGCTTTTTTACGTTGGTTTCGTCCTTTTTTTTTTTTTGCTTTCGTCCATTTTCATTTTGGTTTCGTCCTTTTTTTTTTTTTTGTTGCTTTCGTCCATTTTCATTTTGGTTTCGTCCGTTGTTGCAGTCTGGCCTTAGGGCATCGTCGGGCAGATGACCGGGTGCGGTTAACGCTCGCTAAACCCTTTGACCCTTTGATCTAGACACACGCTAGTGTGTCGTCGCCAGGTAGACGTTTTATTGTTGCTGGAGCTTAATTGTTAGAGCGTAATTGTTAGAGTGTAATTGTTGTCAGATGGCGGCTCACTAGCAGACTGTGTCTTTTAACTGAAACCAACTTATACGTGATTTCAGCATACTGGTGTAAATTCCCCATGCGGTAGAAATCTTTGCAAATCGTTTGAATCAGGTGTTTTGGGTCCAGTAACAAAGAAAAACTCAACACGAAAATGTGGGAACGTGTCCTTCATGGAGAGAAAGTGTCCTCAATAACGTTGATTTGTGTTACTGGTGACTAGTAACTAGTAACTAGTCCGCAGGCTCCCATGTTAATTCTCATAGGGTATAAGACACGTCTACAGCTGATTAGGGAAAGTAGCCACATCTAAATTTCGGCAGACAGGTAAAGCGTCATATGGGGAAGTGCCTTTTTCTAAAATGGGTGTTGCAGGTAGAAGCACGTGGTCCTGAAGTCACTCGTAAGTGCAAAATTATTGTTGTAACCATTGTTTGTATTGTCATCCAACAGTGGATTATAACATGCTTAAGTGTTACACGCTTATCGTTTCAACCCCTAATTGTCAGAATTCATTGTTGTTGCAAATAGGTGGTTGTTACTGGTGACTAGTAACTAGTAACTAGTCCGCAGGTTCCCATGTTAATTCTCATAGGGTATAAGACACGTCTACAGCTGATTAGGGAAAGTAGCCACATCTAAATTTCGGCAGACAGGTAAAGCGTCATATGGGGAAGTGCCTTTTTCTAAAATGGGTGTTGCAGGTAGAAGCAACACACCAGCACACCAGTCTGTGCGCTGTGTGTTGAATGCAACGAACCCCCAGTTGAGTTGCGGGCACAGGAGCTGCTGGTTGCACTCTGTCTCCGCAACCTAGGCAGGGGTCAGGGAGACCCTGTGGCTGTAATTTTGCATGATTATAGTAAATTGAGCGACCGGGCCCGCAGCGTCCTTGGTGAAGCTGGTCGCGGGGTTACTCTGTTGCACCGGGTTTCGGAGACACTCCGAGCTGTTGCGTGCGCAAGACCCCTGAGCCCTTGGACCTGGTGTCATGATTTGCAGGTGCTTTTTCAAGGTACTGCGGCAGAGTGTGAAGTTTTCTGTGATGCCTCGTTCCATTTGGCTACTGGTGTTGGTGGTATTGGTGTTGCCATCCCTTCTTTGAAGGTTGAATGTCAGCGCAGAGTACAGGGCGTGACGTCAAGCACTGCATGTGAACTGTTTGCGATCTCGGTAGCACTTGATATCGCTGTAGATTTGCAGCTGCCGTCGTTTGCAATCCTGACAGACTCGCAGGCCAGCTGCAAGCTATTACAGCGCTCATGGGCGACTCTTGACGTACGGGACCCGATTGTGTACTCAATTGGGTGGAAGTTCTGGGTGGCGCTGCGGATGAGTGTGGTCTCCCTTCGGTGGATTCGAGGTCACAATGGGGACTCTGGTAATGAGGTAGCTGATGGTCTGGCACGTGCGGCATCACGCAGTAATTGTATGCACGTGTACCCGGAGGTGTCAGCGCGGCAGCAGCGCCCAGCCATTCGGAGATGGTCAATGACACTATGGCAGAGGGAGTGGGATGCTGCGCGTGAGGGTAGGGCTTTACACTCTGTGCATCCAATGTGTTCTAACAAGTCAAACTTGGACAAGTTGACCTATCGTGATGCGAGGATAGTATCCCGGCTGCGGGTTGGCTTTACGTTGCTGCAAGCCCACAAGTTTCGGTATCGTTGGGTTGGGTCTCCCTTATGCTCCGTGTGTCATGTAGAGGAGACGCCGGAGCACGTTCTGTTGGCGTGTCAGCGCTTTGTGGCAGCGCGTCGGCGCCTTGCTCCCTGGTTGGGCTCTCTTCCAGCGGTTAGTGATTTGTTGTCGCACTCCCAGGGTTTGCGTCCTGTAACAAGGCTGCGGGCTATTGCTGCGTTTATCGTCGAGACAGGGTTAGATGTTTAGGCCCTCCCCCCCTCCCTCCGGGTCCCCGCTGTCTACTTGCTGTTCTCGCGAGTGTACTGCAGGTGAGCTGTGTGGATCCAGGCATTGGGCCCACTGGAACTTTCCCTAGATGGGAGAGAGAAAGTGGGCCAGTCGGCTGGGTGATGTTCGCGCAGTGGTGATGTTGTAAAGGAAGTACTGTAGAAGTTATGGTTTGTGGTGTGGTGTTGCGAGTGAGCTGCAGTGGGCCTTGGTGGGTGCGAAACAGTGAATGTGGCCTGTGTTTTCCTGATGTACACGGAAGGTCAAGGATTACAGTGACTGCAGTGCTGGTGCACTGGATGATGTTGTGTCTTTGTTGTTATGGTCTTGTCTGTGTAGGTATTAGGTGCTTTAGTGTTATGTAGTGTAGCACGTTTTGTAGCTTTGGGGCGCATAGCATAAGGCTAGGGCCTCAATTAAAAAATGCAGAATGGAATGGTTCACTAAGAGACGGAGTATCTTTTATTGCAAAGGTTTTGTCGTTTTTTCCCCCACCAAATCCAAATAGTTTTTTTTTTTTTTTTTTTTACGGTACGCGAATTCAAAATGAATTATCTGCCCCACGACCCGAATAAATTTCTCATTACTGGTTCAATAAGACACAGGGTATCTTTTATTCCATAGGAACTTATTAGGTCCTTGCAATTACCATACTGTTACGCTTGTTATTAATTTATTTGGAATGACAATAGCAAATGTGAAAATTATGAATGAGAACAACATTCATACAATAAAATACCTCCAGATAAAAAAGGTAGGGGTGACATTACACCGTGGGATTTTTTTACATTCACAGGCCTATGAAAGTCGTGATATCCACCCAAAACCAAAACTGGTAAGAGAAGCCGCCAAGTTTACAAAAAGGGTCGGCCTTTCAAAGTAGTGATATCATTCAACCAGGGAAAGGCCGCCAAGGTTAATAGCACCGAATAATACTTTGGACGTTAAATGAAAACTTGAAGATTGCTACCGCTAGTAGCAATCTTCTAATTTTCATTTAACCTTCGAACTATTAGTAGGTGCGATTAGCTTGGCTAATAGGATTAACCTTGGCGGCCTTTCCCTGGTTGAATGATATCCCTACTTTGAAAGGCCGACCCTTTTTGTAAACTTGGCGGCTTCTCTTACCAGTTTTGGTTTTGGGTGGATTAAATACAACAATGGACTAAAGCAAAATGAGAGTGGACGAAAGCAAAAAAAAAAAGGACGAAAGCAAAAAAAAAAAAAAAAGCTGTAAAAGTACCAAACTGTGTCCAGAAGGACGAGTTCGGCTTGGTCGTTTTGAAAGGCATTGACATAGATAGAAAGCTAACTAGATATCGCATCTTACGCATTCCATGCCTACACGGGACCAACGCGGTAGTTACGGCTACTAATTCCTCTGCTAATGCTTTGCGTGTGAAGTTGCACGAGGCAAAACAATACGAAAAGGTGTTGTAGTTGCAGTACCGGTAACGTTCCGCATATAGGCTAGGAAGAGGTAAGATGCTAGTCAACTTTCTAATCTATGGCACTGATTGTATGTCATCCAGCGTTTTACCAAATTAGGGGGTTAAACCACGCGCCACTCCATTGACGAAGGAGAACAGACGCTGTTTGGCCGTCTGAGTGGACTCAAGCCCTAGCCAGACTGGCTGCTCGCGGCTGCATCACGACGCGGGATGGTGTAAGAAAGACGTCAAAATCGATCGATAAAAGCAACACCAACCATATTATTGCAGCAATTTTGACCTTGTAGCCACGTAGTTACGCATAGCTTCGCACGAAACTGTCTCGTTAGGACGTAAGCCCAATTACGTGATACACTCGTCACAACAGAGTGCCATATGGTGCCTAGCATAGTCAGTCTTCCCTCAAATTTTTAGCCATTCTATTACAACAGAAATTCGATTATTGTTTAACTTTGATCACATTACTGTGATAGTATATAAGTCTACGCTTTGATCGATCCTCACTAGATTTTTTTCACAGCTCTTCCCTAAGTCTTATAAACTAAGAGTAAGCATGCCTTCACGTACTGTAGGTGGGAGTGTCCGAGTTGTAGCTGTCGCTTCATTTTCCATCCCTTGTCACAAGATCATCTGGGAGAGAAGCTGTGGGTTTCGTTTCCCGGATCCCTGCCATTTGATTCAACATTGCCAGAGTCTTATTTTACCAAAGAAACGCTAAAAGGCATAAACTTTTCGCCACACCAGAATGGCGTCGAGTCAGAAGGCGAAACATGCGATTTTACCCCGCTCTACCCTTGCTAGGAGAAGCCATCTGCTTCATCGCTTCACGCTCGTGGAACGCTGTTGCATTCGGAGTTGCTGCATGCCTGGCCTAATATCACCACGAGTGCGATTTTTTTTGAAGCTATCTATTGTTTTAAAATCTATTCAAGTAATTTTTAACGTGGGTTATGCCAGAAAACAGTTACGACTAGTCGTTCCACGTTTTGCAGCATGGGGTCGCGAGCCAGCATGAGAAATGGGATATGCGGTAATGGAATCATAGAGATTCCGTTGAGCCCCCCCCCCCCTTTCCCCCCGTATGACGCTCCAGTCTAAATTAAACGCTCACAACAACGACAAATCCATCCTGATTACGTCACGGCCATCTTCAATCTTTTTACGAATTCATTGTTTCGGCATATGCGTATAGCGTATCATACTTGCGCTGTCAAGGAAGTTACGAAGCAGTTTTAAGTTAAACTAGCCATATAGTTCGTTTCGCTTACTTTGTTGGCGTCGATCCTTGCTTCACATAGTTTATTCACTCACCAGAGCATCACAAAATCATTGTACTGATTATTTCGATGTAAGCTACTTGCCATTGTAGCTCACAGTTCGTTCATCACATTCCTCAACACACCTGCATTTCATCTAAATCATTCAAAAATTACGAATTGTGTTTGTTTGTATGCCTACTCATCCGGACATATTACCCCCTAAGAAGGTGAAAGTAACGTCAAATGAAAGATAGAGAGAGCAAGAAGAATCTCTGGGCCTCTGAACCTCTGAACTTCTGTGCTACAGAAACGCGCTTTTTTGGCAACCTCTTCGTTTGTCCAACCAGTTGAAGCAAAATCTGTATGTTTTAAGAGCTATATGCAGTGTTGCTAACACGAAGTATGATGCAAAATACATCGTCCTTTTAGGTTTTATTTGGCAACTAAGTTTCTTTCCGGTAAGTTTGCCTAAACAGTAACGTTGCCTGATCGAACTCTGACGTCATGATAAGTTTTCAGAGCATTTTTTTTCGTATTGAGGGTAAAAAATTCAAATTACAACGATGAATAAGCCTACACGAAGCGTAATTTAAGTATCTTTCGTTTAGCGTTACTCTCATCTTTGCAAGTGCCGTACATCTGGAGGAGTAGAGTACAAACACGCGCACATGCACGCACACCGTACTTGTTTAATGATGTAGTTACCAGCCAGTAAATACGTTTATATAATCGAATGGCTTCGTTACCTTCGGTTAGCTTACTGGGAACGCTATGTGTGACGACAATCTTCACGGTTTGTTAATTATGTTTACATAACTAATGGTAGCCAAGAAACGCTGCAGGTCCGCCATTGTTGGTCGATGGAGTCAGTGGAAAAATCTCCTTGAACAGCTGATGACTTCAGTACTTCCATCAGCGACGTCACGCTGTGCGAATTGGGAAACTAATCGGGCGTTTAGGAACAACGTTGATGGGTGTGTTGGCAGAACTGACTGTTCGGTGAGCTCCGAAAAGTGCTTTCAGTGTACGCATCAACAGATTTGTTAGATACATTAACGGGAGCGCAACCCTGGGATTTCAACCAGGAAATCTTGGATCACATAATAGGAGCTGAAAGAATACCCAGAATAGGCTAGAATAGATACAACAGTTGCTAAAGAAGCCTAATGGTCTCTCGTACTACCTCACCTTCAGATTCAGCTTTTCCAAGCGTGTGGCTACTCTGCTAGCTCCTGACTACCGTGCATATTGTGAATAATTGTGGTGTATTTGATGGCACATTTATTGAGTTATCTCAAGTGGCCTTAGCCACTCATGTTGTATCCTTGCTTACTTGCCACTAGGTGGCTACCTTTGCATGT
>JAHWFP010024871.1:51480-94817 GCA_023313725.1 Lithobius niger
GGGGGGGATGTAGTAGGAACCTCCATCTGTCGACGTCAAGGAACGAATTTGTGAAATTGACAAGGTTTCAAAAGTCTGCCAACAGATGGCTAGGCGATTTGATTTTCTTTTCTGAACGTTGCAGATGTTACTACCGAGGAAATCTTCTCTTCAGTGGTCTTCGGTCATACACAACTACACGGATATTACACTCATAACGTTACGCTATCGCTGACGTAGCCGAAAGTAATTAGAGATGAAGTGTGCTCGTGTTTGCTTATCAGTTATATCTCAAGTGTACGGTAAGTGGGGTTTGTGGTACTACATACCAGATAGAGATAGATAACACTATGGTATTACGCCTGCGAATATCTCTGATAACGGTAATTGCATGGGAAACAAATACTTCAAAATTGAGTCATTCGAAGCAGCGTTCGCCAACGTATGTCTTAAAATATAATTATGGTGGGAAGGGAGTACGGGGAGGGATGATGAATGTTTCCGGGTTAGGACTGCTGGGGCAACTTATATCAGTTTAAACCACGGCTGTGCCGTCACGCTAACTCAACGCCACGCTAAATTTCCGTAGGTTAAATCCCGTTAACCGTGAGCGGAAGTGTGCGTCATCGCAAAAAGTGTGGGTTATCAAGTTACCCCACACTTTTACCGATAATCCACACTTTTGTCGATAACTCAACACTTTTGACACTTCCGGATCACGCGATGGGAACGCACACACCACAACCAAAATTAAACAGCGTTAAAACCGTAACGCTATGAAAACGTACAAAAGGAATTACTTAACTTGCCGGGATATCCCAAATGAAATCCTTTACCTGCTAACGCTCACATGTCTAGCTGGCCAATTACAAGTTTATTCCCTCCGTCTAACTCTTCTCTCTTCCCCCCCCCCCTCCACAACCTAAAATGGAATGACCTTCATTCCTACCGATTCACCTATTAGGGTATTACTGGTGATTTGAAACAGTTCTCAAACTACAAACGAACAAAAAGAATTACTTACCTTGCGAGAATGTCGGCACAATGTCCTTCTATCCCTGCTTCATCACATATCGAAGTTTATTCTTTCCGAACAGAGCGAGAGAGCTAGCTTACAAGCTAAACTTTGCGAAACGACGCGTCGTCTAACTCCCACCCACCTTCCAGAAACTTGAGCGTAGCCTACAGTCTGCCTACCTGCCAAAGGAATCGTCCAACACCCACTCCCCCTCCACAAATTAAAATGGAATGACCTTCACTGATTTGACATAAGGTATTACCGTATTTCTTGAAGCAATTTTCACAAACACAAAACGTTTTAATTAAATAAGAATTAGCTTGACGTCCCAACCGTGATTTAAATAATTTATTGTTTAAAATCGATCAGTTATCGATTTTTAACCAACGGGTGCGATTATTGTTCGGTTCTCGTATGTAAATGGTCTCAGCTCCGCCCTCGACCTATTTGCATACTCGAGCCGGCCAATAATCGCACCCGTTGGTTAAAAATCGATAACCGCTCGATTTTAACCAATAACTATTACTTAAAGTAATGCGTGGTGCGAAGAACACCAGTTCTTAAGCTGCGCTGACAGCAGTCTGTGCTAAACGGCAAAAAATGTCTAAAGAAAAAAATTCCACGGAGAAAAATTCAACAAAAAACCAAGAGAATGAAAATCCAGAGGAAATAGAATTCAGCAAAAAAGTCCAAAGGAAAAAATCCACCAAAATAATCCAATACAATGTTTTTATTTGCCTTTTTTTTAAGCTTAAACAGGACGGAAAGCTAAATGGGCTCTATTAGGCAACGGAAATAGATTTGCAACTGTATTTTTTTTACCTTCTTATTATTATTTTATGTAAAGAGATCCTGTACGTCGTCGTAGTGCTATGAAACTGAAATAAAATAATTCAAAGAAATAAATTCGTTAGAAATACCGCTATCCACATTACTGATTGCGAACTGTTAGCGTTTTATTATTTTGGTAGCGAGTATCCGGCAGTTACAAATGGGGAGGCTTTAAGGTGTTTATCTTTGGTCCCCCACAGTTTTGAGTGCATACTCTAAGAGATGCCAGACGTTTTCTTCCCTATACCTTCGCTGGAAGAGAAGCATCTGCTCTGCCCACCCCACGCTATCGCCACGTAACTGTACCTACACGTCTAAAACAAAGGAGGGGCTGGGGGAGGAAGAAGAAGGAGCAAAAGCACCAAGAATCACGAGAGGTTCATGAGATGTACGGAATCACCTTACATAAAAAAAAAACGGCTAAAAAGATTTTTTTCCCGTGAATTTTTATTCTTTTTGGATTTTTCTTTGGATTTTATTTTCTCTGGATTTGTTCCCTCTGGATGTTTTCCTGGACTTTTTCCCTGAATTGTTTTCTTTGGATTTTTTATTTTAACCCAAATTCGCTGTCTGCATTTTCGATAACTTTTGAACCCACTGCTCGGTTCATCTGAAGCTTTCCACATCTACTCTTTGAGATTGATGGATTTATCTTCGTATAAATTATTAAATTAAGGGGTTGGTGACATTTTGACTCTGATTTGTGTGAAAAAGCATTATTTTTATTATAAACTAATCCTATCGTTCCCTTGCTCACTCCATTGACGTCGACCCATGCTTCATATAGTTTAGTTGACACTAACTGCATCAACACCGCGTAAGAAGAAGTAATCGAGTTCGAGTTGCAGTAGTTCATTCATCACATTATTTATATTTTCAGTTGCCCTTGTTTTATAAAACTAATTGAGTTGTTGTAGTTAGTTTATTCGTCACATTGTGTATATTTTCAGCTGCTCTTGTAATGTAAAGACTGATCGAGTTGATACAGTTACTCCATTCGAAACATTGTTTATATTTTTAGCTGATCTTAACGTATAAAGACAAAGTTTCGCTTGCTCATTTCGCACGACCTGCTCCTCAAAAACTTAAGGATGGTAGGCGTGCCCTTATAAAACGAATTAAATAAATAGAAAAGAGCTCAAATCATTTCCAAACAATGGCGCAGTAAGCCACGCTTACGTTTTGGTGGAGTGGCCTGATCAAGATTTGAACTGACAACCCAATCCATCCCGAGACCACTGACATTACTCCATTATCAAATATGCCCACTCCTCCACTGGCATAAAGATGACTCACTGAACCCATTATTAAAGGCACCTGCTCACCGTTTCGATAACGTTGCTCATATTCTAAACACAGCATCCACGTTCCAGATTCTCCGTCATCCAATAGGCTAATATGGGTCACGTGAGCTGGTTTTAGTTATGGAAATTGCGGCGCTGCTGCGAATAGTGTTGTTCCATTTTTAATTTACCGCCACTTTCTGTATATTGCTCGAACATTCCACGGTGCTACATCTAGGAGTTGAAAAGGTGAAAAGGCGTCTTTAAGGCCACAGCAGTGACTTCATCAACCGACAATGATTTCGGCCATACGCATTGGAGATAGAATACGAATAAATAACAGGCTCTACAAAGGATTAACTTTAAATAAATGTAAATAGTTGAATAATTAAATTAGTTGAATAATTAAATAAAATTATGTGCATGATTATAAGATTAAATATGAAAGATTTTCGCTGTTTGCCTTGTTTTTCTCTTTCTATTTAAAACGAAGACCTCACTCTTTCGTGCGTCCAATCAATTTAAGCCAACCATTTGGAAATTTAGGAGTCGTATTACTAAGTACGATGGAAAATACATCGTGTGGCTGTTGTATTTGTGGTTTATATTTTGTGTGTGTGTTTAAACTGCTATCCAGCGTAAATCATGGTTTTAAAGTGTGGCGCGGCAAATAAGCGCCCCTCCAGTGGCGAATGGAAAGTGTATGTTTATGTGTATATATGCACGTGTTAAATGCTGCCAAAGGACGTTTCCTTTTGGCCGCGTCAGTATGGCTCAGCGGTAGGACCTCGGACTTTGGTTTCAAAGGTCGTGTGTTCGATTACAAACAGTGTTCTACCCCTGTGTAAGGTCGCAACCCCACCCTTCTCTTGCTAACTATGCTAACTCCCCGCGCCCGTGCATCGTTGCATCTTTTTCGAGTGATGTCTAATCCGATCTTGTGCGCCTCGCCTCTTTGTTGCATCAATGTTACATGTTGCAGCATTGTAACATTTTGATATTGTTAGCGGCGCCTCCGCCTGTCCACCAGGGCCCCGTGAATAAATATATTCAAGCCTGTCCACTTTTTGAAAGTTCTCGTGCGCAAACGAACTCTAATAATCATTGCCTGCTGGCGTGCTAATCAAATCAAATCCTGCACCGAATAGAGTAGTCCTCCATCATTTTAATATTAACAGTTGCATTTACCTGAAGCATTGTTTTGTTTTATCAATTAAAATGACGTTTTCAGTTTATTACCAACAATCACGCCATTTACAATCATTCAAACTCCTCATTATTAGAAGAGATTGTTGTCGTAGTGTTGTGTAGTGTAGTGTAAGAGTGTTACGGGGGAACAGCGCAGCTCTTGTGGTCCATCCAGACAATGTCAGCACTCGTCGCACTTTACGTGCTGTTATCAGGTTTTGTAGGGCGATGGGTCGTTTTGAGTGTTGACAGTTTTCTTACCAGCCGGAGGCTGGTCTCTGGGGCTTGCTAGTGGGTGTAGTTGAGTTGAGTTATGGCGTATGTGTGTTAGTGGTTGACCTAGTTTGTAGTAGTGTTTAACTATGTTTATCGTGAGCGCATGGTGCGAGACCAATAGGCTCAAATAAAGAATAAAGAAAGAAAGTAGTAGTAGTGTCGTTGTGTTTGTTTGCGATGGCGGCCGACGTAAATGCTAGAGCAGCAGCAAGAGTGGTTGTATCAGTTAGACGATGGCGTTCGGCAACATAAGGTAAGACTTTCGCTGTTTACCGCCACGAGGGCAATAAAGCGAAAGTCTTACCGCATTGTTGCCGAACGCCATCGTCTAACATATTTGTACAACGACGAGTTGAATCTTTAGTGAACGAGCCATTGTTGCAATAAAGCGACAGTGTTAGCGCATTGTTGGCGGACCATCGTCGAACATATTTGTACAACAACGATTTGCATTGTTAGTAACCGAGCTATTATTGTGATACCATAACATCAACTTCAATATCATACGTGAAAGGAAAGAAACGTTGGTGGATTACGTTCATTGCGTATAGTACTGCAGTTGGCAACTTAACATTTTTTCTGATGTGTATTCCGAGTTGCTTGCCTAGAAGGTTAAATTAAACTTGTGATTACAATTCGTATGCCTTGCATTACCAACAGACTAAATAAAACTTACACTGCAAAAATGGCGTTGTGAGTTACAACACCTACATAATCCTAAAACTCGGTATAAGGACGCTCTGGGTCTTATAACGAGGTTTTAGGCATTGTAAACCACAACGTCTACAAACGCAACGTCTAAAATCAGGTTTCCAAGGACGAATATTGGTAGATGTTGCATGTTTAAACGTCTACAGAATAGATGTTGTAAACCACAACGTCTATAAATGTTGTAACCCACAACGTCTATAGGTGTTGTAAACCACAACGTTTATACATGTTGTAAATCGCAGCATCTGTAGGTGTTGTAAATCAAAACGTCTATAGGTGTTGTAACGTACAATGTCTATAGGTGTTGTAAACCACAATGTCTATAGGTGTTGTTCCCTACAACGTGTATAGGTGTTGTAAACCACAATGTCTATAGGTGTTGTTCCCCACAACGTGTATAGGTGTTGTAAACCACAACACCTAAAACTCCTAGCAAGGCACTGAATGACGTCACAAATATAATTATGAGTAAACAAAATAACAAAATACGTCAAAGATGACTTTTCAAGTTTTAGATATTTTGTTATAGTCCATCTTTGAAAAGATTTTCAGTCTTTGGCTGAAAATATTGTCGACTAAATTGTGTATTTATACCAGTTTGGTAAAGTAAAATTGTGGCTGGATTTTATTGTTCAGTTAAGTTTTTGGTAATAATTTCATAATATCAAACAAAAATTGCAGTCCTTTAGTTTTACAGCCAAACTGCAGCCTTTAAGCTGTGACTGGATTTTTTTTTTATTTTTATAATGCTTTGAAAACTGTAGTTCAACCAATTCTGCGAAAACCGGAAATTCAAATGATAAACGCGTGGGTAAGCTGAACCTCTAACAGAAGCCTCGAGTGTAGCAGTATACTAATGCGCTGTAACTGTTTGGTTAAGTTTGGTACTGATGTGTAGTTAAACCATCAATATCAGTAAATGTTTGCCTTCCCGCTAATTCATTTAAAACTGTTCTGACGTTAGGGACGAATTAATAAAAAGTACCCACGCAATCCGAAAACCATAACAAATATACAGTTGCATATGAAAGTGGTGGTTTAACAAGAGTTTCTATGTAACGAAATCTCCGTTTAATCGGTGTGTTCGGATGTTTGGACAATACAGTCAGCTTCTTGACTCATGACCCTCATTTGCCCCGTGGTCTTGTAGAGTGACCAATCGGCTGGAGCCCTTCCCACCGACTTTTCAAAATAACAAAAGAAAGATACATGACGTATGGCATAACACAATAAAGGCGTGCGTTGTAGGTGTTGTAAAACGCAACGTCTATTGTAGATGTTGTAAAACACAACGTCTACTGTAGGTGTTGTAAACCACAACGTCTACTGTAGGTGTTGTAAATCATAACATGTTGTGACCACAACGTGTTGTAAAAAAAGAGACAAATAGGAGTTGTGATAGACGTTGTGATTCACAACGTCTATTTTTACAGTGTAGGTATTTAATAAAAAACGTATTTTTTTGGGGGGGGGGAGGGAGGCGGTGCGGTGAGGTTCGGTCTAATCATGACAACAAAAATTTGAACGAATATTCGAATATTTTTTGCGAATATTCGAATATTTTTTGGCGAATATTCGAATATGCTTTTTCCCTATTCGTCCGACCCCTAATGTAAACATTGCTAGCAGTAAGAACCAAAGGCCTTCGTTTTCTTACTTACGGAAGTAAGAACCCCACGCCTGCGTTTTCTATGCCTAGAATTGTTTTTTCTTCTTTAAAAAATAATAGTTATTAATTTTAAAGTGTGAAATAGTTTAATAATACTTTAGAAATTATTTGGATACGTAAACATGGACAATGATTGTATTTTCACTACTTTAGAAACCCACGCCTTCGTTTTCTTACTTACGTAAGTAAGAAACCCACGCCTAGCCGTGGTTCTTGCTAGTGGTAAGACAACGGTTTCATTGTTGCAGCAGTGTGTCTTCATGATGTAAATCCACTGCTGCAACAATGGTCCAACAATGAAAGTTGTACAAGCCCTATTAAGGGATCTGGTTGTGAGGAAACTGGTGAGTGGAGCAGAATTAAACTCAGGAGTTGTTTCTGAGGAGACTTTTGAAATTATATGGAGTGAAGCAGAGAAGATGGGTGTGCCGGAGCAAGACATTCGCAGGTTCAGTGTCAGCACTGAAAAGGATATTATGGAAAGTGGCAGTGATGATGACAAAGGCGACAAAGAAGATGGTGTTGACAGACAAAGTGAACGTGACTCTGTACTCCAATCAGTAAAGACAATGTTTTCAATGGCAGTTAGTTTGGGTAGACGAACATTGAAAGAAAATGTTGACCAGAATGATGATCCTGCTAAGCGAAACCGAACCCAGGGCATGATGGCTCTTCGTAAACTCTATGGTGGTAGCCTCATGAATGTTGCTCTGTAATTTTGCTGTGTGGTGTTCGAGGGAAACCGTACCCAACCGCGCAAATATTTTTAGCTGTTGAAGAAGTTGTGGGACCGGGTGAAGTAACGGCATTAGGGCTTGCGTGCAGGAAATGCATATGAAGTTGTGTTGCGTTCGACTTGTTGGAAGCCGAGCTGACCATAAATGTAAATAAAGTTGAAGCTTACGATCTGCATGAACAGCGAGTTGATGCAAGCTTACACTGGCTACCGCATGCAATTACGGCTAGTGACATTGCGAATGCAATAAAGGATTTCGGTACACTAGACCATCATGCATACGAACAGCTGACTATCAGGGGTATAAGCCAGTGTGTGCGACCCATATATTATAAGCTTGATCATATCCTTCAAGCTTCGTGAATATGCTACTATTGCGGATATTCCCGATGTTCTTCTAGTGAGGGATGTGCCGTCGTTGGTGGTGATTACGGACCGTGCACTGCGGTGCTTTCGCTGCAGAAAGCGAGGTCATTTCCGGTCCGAGTGCATCAACCTCGAGTGCCCATCCTGCGGCGAGTACCGCAATCCTGGTGACCTGTGTGAACACCAGCGTGCCGCGCGTCGATGAACGTCTCAGAGCAATGTTTCTCCCAAAGCGGTGAGTGATCATAGACCAGTGGCAGAGCAGCAACAGGAAAAGTCAGTAGCTGTGTGCCCGGAGCAGATTTCCGACACAACCAGGGCTGATTCTCCGTGCGTCGTTGGGTCGAATACAGGGTCTCATAATAGTACAAGTGCAAGTGTCGCTGGTGAAAGTGGCAGTGGGGATAAAGTGGAAGGTAGTGGAGGATGGGTAACAGCACCGCCAGAAAACAATTGAGGAGTGACAAGTGACATCGTCGGGTTCTGCCATCCTCTCAAGTGCATGGTGAGTTAGTGGAGAATAGTGTTCGCCAGACATACTTAAACACTGCATATCAGGCTTAAAGTTGTAGGACATACTAAAACAGTTGCAGAGAAAAGCATATTTCAAGGAAAATATTAAATGATGTATATGACCGTTCAGATATTTGCTAAAAGTATTATACAAGGTGGGGGCAGAAAGGAATCAAAGATGGTTAATGTTAGGATAATGAAACTTTGCATATGTAGGCGAACGGGGGACCAACTAATCATGTGTCGATCACTGACCTTGATGCACATTTTCAAGGTCATCGTGATGCTAATTTTTTAACCATGCTTCGTAGAGGCCCAGTGTAAATTAGAAACTTGTAGACATTGACAATGCATGGCCATCGCAAAAAAGGGGAACGAATTTAATTACGTTAGTTTAGGAATTAGGGAAATTACAAGCATCATTCTATTGTGCTGGCCAAGTGGCTTTCCTGCCAAATAGTTCTGTCAGGGCGTTTCGTACACCACGCATTGTATTCGTAGGTAATGGTGTTGGCAGCATACGCAAATTGGCATAATTCAGTAACCGTAATCAGCTCTGAAACAAAATCAGAAATGTTAACCTGAGGGACGGGCAACTTTAGTTTTATTTTCTAGATGACCACGGTGACTAAATTATGCTATCTTGCATAATATGCAGCACCATTCTGCCTATAAGTGTAATGTAGCAGATTGTGTCGAGTATGTCAGTTGCTGTTTGTTTTGGTCACTGGACTTTATTTCACACTCACTGTTCGGAAGGAAAGCCACTCGGTCAGCACAACAGAATGATGCTTGCAATTTCCGTAATTCCTAAACTAACGTACCGAATTTCGTTTCGTTTTTTGCAATGGCCATGCCTTGTCAATGTCTACAAGTTTCTAATTTACACCGGGCCTCTACGAAGCATGGTAAAAAAGTTAGCATCACGATGACCTTGAAAATGTAAATCAAGGTCAGTGATCGACACATGGTTAGTTGCCCCCCCCCCCCCGTTCGCCTACATACCATGCAAAGTTTCATTATCCTAACATTAACCATCTCTGACAAGGGTTGCCCTTCCTTTCTGCCCCACCCTGTATGATTTGTTCAGATATTTGCTAAAAGCATATCAAATTGTTTCAGATAACTGTGAGAGCCGCACTTAGGTGCTAAAAGCATTACACGAATTGGTTCAGGAAGCTATGAGAGCTGCACTTAGGTGCTTAAATATTTGACAAAATCATTACACGAATTGGTTCAGGAAGCTGGAGCAGTACATAAGTACTGAAACGGTGCGCGTATAACAATTGAGCATGTTATAATAGACTATTGGGTAACAATACAAACAATGGCTACAACAATAATTTTGCAATTACGCGCTGCTTCAGGTCTTCTAGCTGCAACCTCCATTTCATAAAAAAGCGCTCCCCCGTACTACTCTCTACCTGTGTGCCAAAATGTAGATATGCAAACTTTTCTAACGAGCTGTAGACGGGTCTATATACCCTATGAGAATTAACATGGGAACCCTGACCTTAGCTAGTAGTAGCTAGCTAGCTAGCCAGTAACACAAATCAACGTTATTGAGGCTGTGCGTTCTCCACAAAGGACACCTTTCCAAACTTTAATGTTGTGGTATTCTTCGTTACTGAACCCAAAACACCTGATTCCAACGATTTCCAAAGATTTCTACCGCATGTGAAATTTACACTAGTATGCTGATCATGTATAAACTCGTTACAGTTAAAAGACACAGTCTGCTAGTGATTGATTCGGTTTTTATTATGCGAGAAAACGGCCCTAGGCCAAACATCCCGCGTCATATTAATACAAAGAACATCATTTCATTCAAAGACGCACACATCTCAAAACTCAAAACTACCGGGCAACAACCGGGTACAAAACACCTCTCTCGGTGACACTTACTGCTATACACAACGAGGAGAGCAGATACATGGGAAGGCTGAAAACGCTTATGCACTGAGCCCTGTGTCTCGAACAAACCGCACGGCAGACCGCAGTCGCACAAGGGCTGAACGCCCTCCAGACATCGAGAGGAGACCAGCAACAGTAGGGTTCTCCCGGAGTACCGCAACCAAAGCCTGACGTTGTTGCTGGAAAGTAGGGCAGAAGAACAGAAGATGTTCCACGTGTAAACTCAAGACATGCAGGACAAAGGGGTGAGTCAGTCAACGCCAGATGAAACCGATGAGCCTTTAAAAGGGAGTGACCCGTCCATAGCTGCGACAGAGCCCTAGCATCCACCGGTAGAAGGTTATCAAGAACCGAAGACTGTGCACACACCTGCTGCACCAGATACAAGTCGCAACCCACATGCACCTTACTCCATTCGTCAGTCAACTGGTCAGTGTGCCACACTGCAATTGCACCTTCGGACGTAGCACCTTCAGGGACAAGCAGAGTTGCAGTACCTCTGTGTCATGACACAAAGCGACTCTCGCAAGCCCATCTGCTTGTTCATTGCCGGAGCACTCTGCATGACCGCATACCCACTGCAAGACCACACTGCCACGACTTTGCATAGACCACAATTTCCAGCAAATAGAAAATACCAAGGGATCACGCAGATCCAACGTGGTCACTGCGCACTGCAAAATCGCTATGGCTCACCGTGAGTCTGTGTAAACTACAACCATGGGCAGTGCCAGCTCCAGTGTCTCGTCAAGCACTGTAGAAATCGTGGACAGCTCGCACACCGTACTTGATGGCACAGCCACTAACCTACAGCATTTAAAACTTTCAACGCCGGGATAGTTCAGCGTCCAGAACTCGCGATAAAAGGACGCAACACAATAGACCTCACAGCACTCAGCGTGCAGGTGCACTAAGGGTGAAAACACAGAGCTAAGTTCAGCACACCAAGCCCATGGACAGAATGGACGCACTACAGCTACATCAAGGAGAGAGTAATGTGACGATCTAAGCAGGAGGGAGGCACCGTGCCCTGCTGCTCCAAGCACACTACGGGCAATAGGCCCCAAGGTAAAGTAGTCCCTGATCACACAACCGACTGGATCGCTGTCTCCCCAATAACATTGCACACACACAGAGCAAGCAGAAGCTCGCTCGCCCAGATAAATAAATAAATAAACAAATAATAAATAAAGAAAAAATTTACCACAGGAGTGGAAGGATGGCAGAAGGGGGGTGAGCCGCTTACTCTGGTCCTTGAGGTTAGGCTGTGTGTGATGCATTCCTTTATGTAGTAACAGGCCGTTTAAGAAATATAGAGAGATCAGCCTGTTGGAGGAGCCTCTTAAAACCTGACACGGTTGTTGCATTTACAATCTCCTTGTCAAGGGCGTTCCAAATGGGGATGACCCGGACCGAAAAAAAGTTACGACGGCAGTCCAGATGAGAATTGGGATATAATAATTTCCAACTGTGTCCCCTAGTGCGATTTAAGACTGGCGCCAAATCGAATAAGGGGAGGTCGACCTTAACATGTCCATGCAGAATCTTAAAAACCATGATTAGATCAAATTTTAGCCTACGCAGTTCGAGGGGTTCCAGGCAAGATCTGGACAAACGTTCCCCGTAGTTAAAATCCCGAAAACCCGGGAGACCTTTCGTAAATCTACGCTGGACACGCTCCAGAGCATTGATGTCTCGTGCAAGATATGTGGACCAAACAGGAGTGGCATACTCAAGAAGAGGCCGCACAAAAACTTTAAAGGCCCAAATCTTAATTTGGACATTACCGGATTTAAAACACCTGTTGACGATAGCAGAACGGGAGTATGCAGCGGCACAGAGCTTAGTACAATGCAGGGATGATTTCAGGTCTTGGGTAAACCAGATTCCCAGGTCCCGCACCTCAGATTTCGAGGGAAGTGCCTGATTTTCGAGTATATACTGATTACACAGGTTCTGTTTGCCCACATGGAAGGAGTGGCACTTCAGGACTGAAAGTGGGAGTTGCCATTTATTTGACCACTCTTCGACATGTAGGATCTCGGTCTCAAGGGCCAGAGAGCAGGTAGGGGAGTAAATTTCCGAGCCAATTTTCAACTCATCAGCAAATTTATACCCATAACAAAGATCCCCAGCAAATCGCTGTCTCCCCTACTAACATTGCGCACACACAGAGCAAGCAGAAGCTCGCTCGCCCAGATGTGCAGTAGTGGCTCACAACACTCAGTCCAGAGGGCCTGTACTGATGTCGTCCGTAGGCAGCCAGAGGCCGTCCTCAGGCACGCATTTGCAGCAACCTGAAGCGTGCGCAGGTGGAGCTGATGCGGAGCCGCCATCTGGCAACAACTACACTCTAACAATTACGCTCTAACAATAAAGCGCCAACAACAGTAAATCATCTACTTTGATGCTCATTCTACTCGTCCGAGTAAGGGTTTCATCTAGACACACGCTAGTGTGTCCCGGCCAAGTAACAGTAGATCATCCCATTGTAGACATTCGATTGTTAAAAAATTGATTGTTAATGATAAAAAGGCGGCCTCACTAGCAGACATGTGTCTGTTAACTGTAAACAACTAAAAGCATATTTTGGCATGTTGAGGATAAATCCCAATGCGACAGAAATCTTTCAAATGGTGGTAAATGTAAGGAGAAGGCGCAGGGATAAAGAGAAAATGAAAGTTAAAGGCTGAGTGTCCACCATTCCTAGAGAGAAAGATGCGTCAATAACTTTGTTTTTATGTTCTTACTAGCTAGATTAGCGATTGTTACCCAGAGTGTGCCAAAATGGGATTGAAGCAACTTAAGCATGTAAAGAGTGGTCATACAATAAACTAAGTCGTGGCAATTTGGCTAATCTAACGGCTAATTGGTAATGGTAAATTTGAAAATTAGAAATATGAAAATGTATAGAAATAAAATTCCTATAGAAAAGAGGTACAGATGAAGATAACACGGTGTACCGTTATGGACGTTCACAGTCCTATGAAAGTTGTGATATCAACCCAAAACCAAAACTGGTAGAAAAACCCGCCAAGTTTCCAAAAACGATCGGCCTTTGAAGGTAGTGATGTCATTCAACCAAGGAAAGGCCGCCAAGGTCAATCCTATTATCCAAGTTAATCGCCCCCAATAATACTTTGGACGTTAAATGAAAACTTGAAGATTACTACAGCGAGTAGCAATCTTCAAGTTTTCATTTAACTTTGGAACTATTAGTCGGTGCGATTAACTTGGCTAATAGGATTGACCTTGGCGGCCTTTCCTTGGTTGAATGATATCACTACCTTCAAAGACCGATCGTTTTTGGAAACTTGGCAGGTTTTTCTACCAGTTTTGGTTTTGGGTGGTTGCTGACTAGCTAGTAACTAGTAACGCTCTGGCCCCATGTTAAATTCCACAGACTCATTGCATGGTTACCGCAAAATTGAGAAGGCCTACTTAGCTGAACCTTTGCACAGGAATGCATGGTGATCTGAGCATGGTCCTTTCGTTGGTTTGGGGGTTGTAGGGGTCAGGACAAATGCATGAGAGGGTTTTGAAATTCGCCACTAGCGAATTTAAATTTCGTTTCTTTTCCAAGTTGCAACCAAAGATTTCAAGCAACAATGGCTTGAACAATCAACACTGGTCCTTAGATTTATTGTAAAAGCCTGGACGAACTAAAAACTGAACTGTAACGAAGGACAACATAAGGAAACATTAACGTTGTCCAATCCAATATGCTTTATTGGGGCCTTGGCCCTAGGCCATGCTCCCACCCTAAGAAAAAAAACATTAACGTTGTCGTGGATTGCGTAAGAATAAATGGATGCACGTTAGATGAAAGTTACGCAACAATACGAGCTTCCACGAGCTAACGGGAATTTTGTTAATAACCGAAAAATCAAATGCTTCGCGTTCTGCTGTTTTAGTAACAGCGACCTTCGGGGGTTTCTGCATGACTTAAACGTGAACGAAATCATGACAAATTAAGGGGAAGGGACAGGGATAAACAAAAGAACTGAAGGGAATACGCTGATTGAGTGAGCGAAGCGAACGAAATCAGCGATTGTTAGCCAGTGTGTGCAAAAATGGGATTGAAGCAACTTAAACATGTAAAGAATGGCCATACAATAAACTAAGCCGTATCAATTTGGCTAATCTAACGGCTAATTGGCAATGGTAAATTTGAAAATTTTAAATGTGAAAATTTATAAAAATAAAATGACTCGAGAAAATTGGTACAGATGAAGATAAGACGGTGTAACCTTATGTACGTTCACAGTCGTATGAAATTGTTATATCCACCCAAAACCCAAACTGGTATAAAAACCCGCCAAGTTTCCAAAAACGATTGGCCTTTGAAGGCAGTGATATCATCCAACCAGGAAAACGCCACCAAGGTCAATCCTATTAGCCAAGTTAATTGCACTAAATAATACTTTGGACGTTAAATGAAAACTTGAAGATTGCTACAACGAGTAGCAATAATCATGTTTTTATTTAACTTTCGAACTATTAGTCCGTGCGATTAACTTGGCTAATAGGATTGACCTTGGCAGCTTTTCCCTGGTTGAATGATATCACTACCTTCAAAGGCCAATCGTTTTTGGAAACTTGGAGGGTTCTTCTACCAGTTTTGGTTTTGGGTGTAGATATAGCTGTTACATGGGTTGAAACATGGTCATGAATGGAAAAAACATGGAAGCTAACAATTATAGTTCCAAATGGAGCTTTACGAAGGTGGTCATAGTAATCGAGACGTGTTGTACAGAGGGGAGCAAAAAGTTTTGTCTGATAACAATACTCACTTACAACAATTGAGAATTACGGTATTGTTGTGTTCAACTTAATGCAACGAACCTAATCATATACCACCACTAACACAACGTTACTGGCCTCAATATTCCAGAGCTGCCCGGCCTGGAATATTGAGGCCAGTAACGTTGTGTTAGTGGTGGTATATGATTAGGTTAAGTTAGGTTTAGGTTTAGGTTTAACTTAGTAAAGAGTGTACGGCTTTGAGGCCTCTTAGACTCTGATTAAAGAAACAAGAAAACAAGAAATGCAACGAACACTATAATACTGCAAATCGTAATTGTTGTAGTTGATCATTGTTAGGAGACCAAACTTTTTGCTCCCCTCTGTACACCGTGGTCACTAAGTTGTGCAACCCCCTGGCATTTTCACGACGAAGAGGGCGGCTCAAGTCGATTGTGACATGTTAAATTGTCCCTCTCATCTTGGCAGGGCAGATAAACAGAAAGCAGCACAGGTTGAGAAGCTCCTTTTCTCTGCTTCGGCCTGCACCTCACTAATAAAAATTATAAAATTTAATTTAATTCGGACATTTTAATGATCTAAACAAGAGTAGAGACCTTTCTGCAGAATTGCCGATTTTCAGGATATTATTTATGTTGTTGTTCTTGTTATTTATGCATCAAGACTGCAACAATTCCTGTTACGTCATTTTCTGCCCATCCAATCTTGTGACGTTATCTGAAACATCCTGGAGCAATGATCCAACATCGCAGCAAGCAAGATTTATAATAGTTTAGGTTTTAAGTCAAACCACTGTTTGTAAGAATGTAACACAGTTGAATTGCATATTTGCTACTTGATGTATCAGCCCCTTGTATTTCCACGTGCTTAGTGAACTTTAAGCTTGCTCCCCAAGACACAAGGTTGTTATCCAACCATGCATTCTTCCATGAACATGTCCACCCACTAGGGGCTTATTTCGGCCATTTTTAACTTGAATACTAACCCTAATTTCCCTTTGACCGCTTTATCCTAATTTTTACCGAATATGAACATACAGCATCAAAAGGTCAGTAATTCTATTTACTTTCAGCATTTAAACTCATCTTGTTGTTTCCCAAACCTCAGAATTTCGCATCAATTTCACGCTATACATTTCAATTTCACGCTATACCTAAAATGTCACCCTGCCCCCACAATTCAAGCTTGCCGTTGGACTAAATCCACATTTACCATTTAATTCTGAACCACGACTGGCGTGACTGTGTCTTTCATCTTAGACTGAATAGAAATTAGCAACTTGTCCTAAAAACTCCACCACACCCAGTTTCTCCCCGTCTCGGATTTCCCTGCAGAGTTTCCATGTTCCACTGGTGTACATTTCTACAACATGCAGACGCCAATATCACCGTGTATATATATATATATATATATATATATAATTGAAGTCCTCTCTCCAGCAAAACTAAAACTATTAATTTCTCCGTTTCTATTCAATATATTTCGACCAAACTTGGCCAGATAGTAGATAGCAACTTTTCCAAACTTTACACCAACTTTTATGTAATTCCGTGCAAGAGTAAACGTAGGGAACTACACGTAAATTTGAAAACTGTTCACTTGTTGTTGTTCTTGTTCTTGTTCTTGTTCTTGGCTGACACGGTTTCAGAAAAAACTACTCCACCTACCTAAAGTCTGAAACATGATCTGAGCCAGAAATTTCCCTGGGCTTCAACCTTACAGGGATCACTTTTTCAATTGGTCTATCCATTCCGGAGTTACGGGACCCTAAACGACCATTTTGATTGTTTACATTGTTTTAACCATAGGGAACAATGCCACTCAGCAAACTCCAGATTCATTCTTCGTCCACGTGTTATGTCTTTGCTAAAAAGTTGATAGTTGAACGGTAAAATGAACGGCCTTAGGGCTTCGGGCAGATGACCAGGAGTGGTTAACGCTTGTTAAACCCTTTGAACCCTTTAAACCCTTTGAAAGAATCAGTGTTTCAGCTAAACACAAGCTGCGTTGTGAATTTCGAGGTCTTCGGCCTCGAAGTTGGCAGCTAAAAACAATAGAATTGCGTATTTATTTCGCAGATGCAGGCTTTCAGAGATGAGTTGAATTGTTTCAAAGTGGCCAGCAACAATCGACTGCATGCATAAACTTTTGTAGCGCGACGCCATAACCGTAAAAAAGGTACACGGATTACAAACAAAAACGTCAAGTGAGCCGTAAAAAAAAAGGTGATATATGATTGAATTTTCACTTGTTAAAATGAACACGGATAAAAATTGATGATTTTTAATTGAAATAATAAAATGTACAATCGAGAAAATTCCATCAGTTTAGGTGCTGTTGTGCTTTACCAATCATATATTCAAAACGTAAAGCACAACAGCACATAAACAGATGGAATTTTCTCAATTGTAATGTACATTTTATTATTTCAATTAAAAATCATCAATTTTTATCCGTGTTCATTTTAACAAGTGAAAATTCAATCATATATCCCCCTTTTATACGGCTCACTTGACGGTTTTTTGTTTGTAATTTATCTTTCTATACTCATTGGTGTTCAGCTTGCCTCATCGTTAAATTTCACATTTACGACGGTGTCTAGCGAGAAACTATTACTGTAATTTTTGTTTTTATTTTTATTTGGCGTAAGTTCAATATTTATCAACGCCAACGAACCCACTTGTTCAAGGAATTGTTGACTGTTTGACAAACGAAGTAAGACATTAGCCGGAAGAGGAAGCAAGGAAAGAAGCATGCCAAATAAAGATTTTTTATTTTGTTTTCACTTGAAATACTAAGCAGAGGGGTAGGAAAGGAGAAAGAAACGAATTTGAAACCAAGTTGAACCAAGTTTTTAACCGGCAGATAACACTGTTTACTCTTTTGTAGTACAATAAAAGGATTTATTAAACGATGTTAAATACAGAATGACTGAACAGACATAAAAATGCAGTCAGAAGACAATAAATAGCATCTGGATAGTGTCATTGTAGCTCTCCGATTAGAGCCATCGACATGTTACCAAACGTCATCGACCGATACTGAAATCTTCTTCAGTGAACATTACCGGATCGGATCAACTCGGCCAGGTCCAAGGCTGACGACCAGGGTAGGGGGGTTACAAGGGAGATAATTTGCACCGGACCCGGAAAATTTAAACTTGAGCTTAGTTGATCATCTAGTCCGAGCGCTGTTTGTCTTGCGTTTCTTAAATAAGGTTAACGGGGCGTTCATGCAACGAGTCGTCTTTGCACTCTCGCAGCTTGAAGCTAGAAATTATCTGAATGCCAACATGGCGGAGGTTTTAGCTCTGCCAGCTCGCAGCGAAACGATTCAATAATTGAGTTTAGAAGCGATTGGGAACATTGATTCGTCAGGAGATTCTCTGATCTTACTGTCACGAATTATAAGGCTGCAAGCATTTACTCGAACGATGTCGGATTTGGCTAGTCCAGGAAGCGTTGTTACCATGGCAACTACACATTTGCCATCGTGATTAAATTCTAGCGGCGAGAATGCAAAGGCGAGTCGTTGCGTAAACTGGCCCTAAGTAGACAAACTGAAAAAAAAAATAGCGCGTCGCTGGAAAGCGTTGACGGCGGTTGTGACGATCAGATTTCCGACTCAAGCAAAGCATCAGCAAATTTGAAGAATTTTTGTTGAAAAGCTTCATATTTGGAGTCCTGATGAGAATTAATGCTGGCAAGAATTTCGAGTACGTATTACATCCGTCTTGAGATATTTACTAACGTGGCAGATTTTCGTGCTTCGGAAACTACTGGTGAGCAACTCACACGACCTTTGTATTTTGTCAGATTGATTATTCCTCAACAACATGTCCCATTTAAATTTTTTTTAACCACCTCTGGATGTACCGCTATCAATTTACAAAATCTGGTTTTAATTAATGCAGTGGTTATTTAGTAATTCAGATACAATGGCTGCATTCTCGTGGATTCATAAACGGAGCTCCGCTCAAATTATGGGCAACCTAATGCACGTTTTCTGTAAACAGTTGCAGTATCTGAGATCGGTATCGTTATCGGTTGGCATAACGTCTGGGTGAGGTATCGGTAATCGGAAAGCAGTATCGATCAGTCCCTAATCAGAATACCCGTGTTCGTTTCCTGGTCACGAGATGAAACGATAACTTTTTTCTTGTAGGTAACCGCACAATGGTCTTTGCTGGAGTTTCCGAGCTCAACGACAGCTTTTATTTACAATATGAACAAATGTAATCCGCTGCATACACAATATAAAAACTATCCCGTCACTGCAAGCCACATTGCCATCTGAAAATTCAAGAAAATTAATGAAAATTCATCAAGACTAACAACGATTTTCAGCACTTGAAGGTTTAAAAATGCACAAAAATTCACAAGATTAGCTAAGATTACTCAGGATTCATAGAGATTAACCAAGATTAACGAATTATTTTTTGCCATTTAAAGATTCGAATGTTCACGTAGATTCATAGCTTCTCAAATATCCACTTGTAAAACTATTCCTCTCACACCCGAGTTACGTTTTCGTTAAATTTTTAACGCAATTGAGGCGCCACTTTCATGAAGGGAGAAAAACTTTCACGGTACGCAAACGAAAGCTTATCACGCCATTTTAGTAGCTACAAACGCTTAAACAACTTCATTTAAGCGTTAGTTTCAGCTTTAAGGGCTCGTTAGAAAATACAGACAGTGCATTATCGATTGATGACGTCATCGACTCGGTCGTTTCTGTATTTTAGGAAACGTGTAACGGAACGACGAAAAGGCGGTTCTGCATGACCACACAAAAAGAGCCATGTCATTTTTAGGGTGACAAGGCGCGTTGCCTGCCGGGTAGAAGGAAATTTTCCGAAAAAAAAAACACGTCGTGAAAAGGACGGACGGAAATAAGAAATGAAATGTTTTCTTTAGGTAAAAGAAACATATAGTTTGATAAAAGTAAATTCAGATTTACAATTTTATAAAACTTACGCGAACTTCATCGTCAGCCAGGCAGAACTATATGAGCAGAGTTTGTTTGCAGTGCCAGTGCGTGAATTGATGATCATACAAAAGCCGCATAAGGGTAAAGGGACCCATCAAGTTTTTGCCATAGAAAGTAGTGATATCAGAGTCAAAATGGCTATCACCAAGTTTGTGGTCCGAACCGTGATCATTCAAACTAAACAGACAACAGGTCTGTTTTAGGTCCTCTCCTTTTTCTGTTCTATATCAATGACCTCCCTGAGTCTCTTATCAGCCTCTGTCTTCTTTTTGCAGATGACCTTAAGGTGTATCGTTCCATTGCTAATTCTGGTGACCATGTTTTGTTGCAACATGACCTTGACTCCATTTTGAGTTGGGCCAACTCAAACGGTTTATCATTTAATGATTCTAAGTGTAAAGTTCTACACTTAGGTCCTAATAACCCAAAACACACATACTTCATGGGGACTACAATGCTTCTCTCTGTCCAAGAAATTCGGGATCTTGGGGTTATTGTCGATGCCAGCCTGAAATTCCATTCCCAGTCACTTGCTGCTTCTTCTAAAGCTAGACGCACTGGAAATTATCTTCTCAAATACTTAACATCACCTAGTTCTACTATGTTGAAGTTTGTAATCACTAATTTTGTCCGACCTCACCTTGAATATTGTATCCAGGCATGGAGGCCTTACTACCAGAAGTCGCTTCAACTCCTTGAGCGAACTTTTCGCTATTTCACAAAACGCTGTGCTTCGCTCTCTACTTTATCTTACCATGAAAGACTCAAACTCCTCGGGCTTCCATCCCTTGCTACTCGTTTTGACAGAGGCGATCTGTTGTTGGTGTACAAAATTCTAAATGGTTGTGAGGGCCTCTATCCTAACACCTTCTTCACTCCTTCTCTTTCTCTCACCACCCGGGGGCATAATCTCAAACTTCAGCATGGATCTTTAAATTTAAACTCGAGGAAGGGAGTTTTTTCGCAAAGAGTTATCTCCGGATGGAACGCCTTGCCGTCTCATATCGTCAATGCACCTTGTGTCAATGCATGGAAAGCTCAATTTGATAATGTATTTTCGTAAATCTTCTCCTGGGCATTACAGGCATTACGCCTTTGCCGTCTCAATTTAACTTAACTTAACTTAACACCACGTAAGTTATGATTGAATAATCAGTGTTGGGACGGAAAACTTGGTGGCAGCCATTTTGGCTTTGTTATTACTACTTTCTATGGTGAAAACTTGACGGGTCCCTTTATCCTTATGGGGTTTTTGCATGACATCACCCCTTTTTATTGTTCTATGGTTTCAGTGTACGTATTGATTGTGAGCTCCTTATGAAAATATAATTGTAAATCGTTTCTTTAACAGCCTACAGAAAATCATCATTCGTTGATCTTATTTCCAATTATGTTCCCGCAGTATTACATTTGATTGTAAAACAGATTTAAGTGAACACGATCAGTTATTTTAGTTTATTAAAATTTTAATATATATTTTTTTATTCAAGGAGCGGTTATCCTTCACGGATTTTCTTGCCCGTAAACAGTTTAGTAGACAATTCGATTCAATTCGATTTAATTGTGAAACGAAAACAATAAGTTAACCGAGGCTGCATTATTACTCGGGGATGGAGGACAATTATTTTGATAACAGTTGGCGTGTTCCCAACGTTCACAAATAGCATCACAAATGATTACAATCATTGGAGTTAAAACCTCCCCAAATGTCAAACCGTATAAGCACCTATTGGAGTCAAACGTGAACTGAATGCCAAATTTCAAGGATATCGGTCGAATAAATTATTTTATCTGAGTGGAATTAGCTAGTAATAAGTAGTAGTAGTAGTAGTAGTAGTAGTAGTAGTAGTAGTAATAATAATAGTAGTAGTAGTAGCTATCATGAAATCAACGATGTTGAGGTACCTTTTTCGTTTTGAAATCCTGTATGCACAGCTTTGAAACAGAGCCTTCTGTTGCGTACTCGGTAACCCCATCGATCTATACAATTTCCAAAGCTTTCTGTCGCATTGTTATTTAGTATTCAATACCAGAAAACGCCGGTTTAATGTCGCGGGTAAGAGGAGATATAGCTATATAGCCTTCGCCCAAACACTTGTTGTTGTTGTTTGCTTATTTAGCCAATACTGATTTAACCAATACTTTAACCAATACTGGTTATCAGCGCCATCGAAAAATCCTATACTCACAATAAAGCTATGTTACATACTATAATAAAGTACCCTATAACTACATAATAGGCCCCTAACACTACCTAAACATTGATAATGTCTTTATAACAATTAGACGCCAACAATTAGAACGTGAAAAGCTAACAATCTGAACTTGATGGGGGTAGTGCTGCTAGCGCGCGTCTAGAAATTGACCCTGCAATTGTTTAAAGAAACTTAAAAGATCTAGGAATAAAGGAAACAACAACACAACAACCCCCTATCTAGACACACGCTAGTTACGCAACAAAAACTACATCAATTCACTTGTGGACCATTGTAAACTATTGTAGCGCGACGCCATAGCGTAAGTGTCTTATATCCTGGAGCATAATTGAGCACATTTCAGCTACTTGGTGAAAAATAATAATGCGGCACAAAAGCCTAAATTGTGGTAAAGTGGAAAGCAATGACCCACCTGACAAAAATTAACTTGTGTAGGAATGCCAGCTACGCGGCTTTCAATGCAAAATTTGACCCTCAATAACGTTGAAAATGTGTTAATTATAGTTTCTATTTTTAGCTAGTCTGCTTATCCCCATGTTAGTTTCCATAGAGTGATTATTCATCGATACCGAGATAACAGGAAAGCTTCCAGCTATGAAATTTGACGAGTGGCTGCAGTACGATATGAACTGAATACAATTTCTGGTTTACAGCCTGGGGTGTAGTGGGGATGGCGTAGGAGGGCGCGTAAGTACGAAAGTATTGTTATAACCATTGTTAGTATTGTCGGCATCGTCTCTGATTGGACGGCTAAACTTTGGACAATGATAACGTGTATACCTGCGTGCGTATCTAAACACACACTGGTGTGTCGTCACAAATCTAAAAAACTTTGCCAAAGAAATTGTGGCTACCTTTAATTCACGAAAAACAAAGTGTAAGGTCGCTAAGAAAGTGGACGATTTTTCACAAGGCTCTATCCTAATTCAATCCTTACTGCATAGCTAGGGGACTATGCACATAGCGTTTACATATTAGGCTATCAGCAGAATTTATCCTTCTGCTGCACCTCGTAGTCAGAGATCCAAACTTTCAGTTGAGGCAAGTCGAACTACGAAGTGTTTGCTTCGTGAGTTGCGTGCTACTGATCACGTAAGCCGGTAACAAAAGTAAGTGTCAAAATAAAGCCAAAAAATGGTAAAGTGCCCACCTAGTTGAGAATGGTTCTCAAAGGAGTGATGCGAAATTGACATATATTGGAAAAATGGCCACTCAAGCTTTAGTTGACCCGATATTTTATTACACATATGCAGGCTAGTTGAGTTGAGTCTAATACACAATTTTTTTTAAAAAAAGAAGTGATATCATATCAAAAACCAAAACTAGTAAAAGGGACCGCCAAGTTCCGAATGGTTCGGCCCTTCAAATGAGTGATATCAACACACCAAAACATTCGCCAAGTTAATCGCATCGAATAATACTTTGGACGTTAAATGGAAACGAACATTGCTACCGAAAGTAGCAATGTTTTAGTTTTCATTTAATCTTCGAACTATTAGTCGGTGCGAATAACTTGGCGAATGGTTTGTCGCGTTGATATCACTCCTTTGAAGGGCCGAACCATTCGGAACTTGGCGATCCCTTTTACTAGTTTTGGTTTTTGATATATAGATCCCACACCCCAATTAGTGAAAATCATGCCTGGTTGGCAGAACGGAAAAGTGGGTTGGCCGCTCATTTGAGTACAGTAGTCCCGTTATCCGTTAGCTCATCACCACAGTAATTTATTGTAGAAGGTTGTGTCAGTTAATGAAGGAACAAAGTTCGTCATTTCAATTCATTGCTTAGTCACGCTGATATTTTGAGGTGAATAACGAGTCTGATTATTTACATAACTCTATTATTGTTTTGTCGATTACTCTTAAACGCAAAAGGAATGATTCAAATACGTCATTCCAATGATTCAGGATGAAGAATAACACGCGACGAGATGAGATCGAGGCAACACCGAGTCCTGTTCTGCCAAGTCCTACACGATAACGATATTAAATAAATCTCTACCCTCACCCAAAACAAGTGAACTGGGAAGAGGGGGGGGGGGGGAGCAAGAAACTTGATTGCCAAGTTGCCATTGAATAACATTTTGTTTTACCCTTTTCTACCCTTGCTTACGCAAATTTTCCCTGCTACCATTGTTTATACATATGTATCATTATTTTTCCTTATTTAGCCTACTTTACTTTTGTTTTCAACGCATTCGCCGCACCCGCTTAACATCTGATTCTGCAACCAGTCACACTGCGAGCACACTGCAAAAAGTATTGCTCCAGCAGCTGAAATGAATTGTAGAAATAACTCGTGACGCGTGATACGCGAATTTTAAACGCGAAACATTGCATTGTAGGTTATTTGGAGATCTTATTGGCTCAATAAATAAATCGTAAATCGTTAACAACAATGGCTGTATACACCTCTTTGAATTTGAATTTATTTACTACGTGAGCCTATAGATAGTACATCATTCGTTCAATCTAAACTTACCCTAATCAACACAAAGCATACCATACACACAAAAGCAGTAGTCAACTAAATGTCCCACTTAACCTACACCTGACGTAGAGTCGATTTAGCCTAAGGATTGTATGGGGAGACGTCAAGAATTCCCCTCAAGTCCGCGTCCCAACATGCCGACACTTGACTTCAGTAGCATGCACAGCGGTGACAAACAAGGATGAATGCTCCACAGTCTCGGTCTCCATCCCACAATCACAGATCGGTGTTCGGCTTCAACCCAGCATAAACGCATGCGCCCTGCAAGACATGTCCTCTCGTCAGCCTATATAGTATGGCTGGGTCTTTTCTGGAGACATCGTCAAGATTACACTGTCCTGTAATCACCGGATAAATACCATAGAGGGTCCGACCCACACCACTATCAACCCACTCGTCCTGCCAGTTCCTGGTAGATATACACCGCAGAACCGGAAGGAGGTCTCTACGAGTGGCCGGAAATGTCACAACATTACGCCTTTCCTGAAAACCATGCCTGGCCAAGCTGTTGCATTCCCGAAGTGCCCCGAGTGCTCAGGCACCCAGTGCATAGTCACAGTGACCCCACACTGAAGGGCATTCACCAGTTTAAGTCCAACCTCGACCACCAATGGGTACTCACATCTAACACTTTCCAAGCTGGCTAGAAAAAGCAAATCCCTGCCGCTGAGTCAGATAGATACGAAATTGCCGCAGCTGAAGGTCCAAATCCACGTCCAGAGCAATCGAGATTGCCACAAGTTAACCAATCACCAATGAAGGCCGAGGGAAGAAACGGGAGAAAATAACTGTACTCCTCACCTCACGGAGTTCGGACACATACACTCCCATTCCCTCCTCCTAAACCTTTCTGTGGAAAGATGGTTAGCAGCTCTATACCACCCGAGTTCGCCACCAACAGCTCCTGGTTACTCGGACCAGGGGTGCCCCCCCCCATTCCCCACCAGCAACCTCGGGGCGGGGAAGGCAACCAATCCACGCTGCTTGAGCAGAGAAGCTCCTAGACCCAGAGATCCAAGCATTCTGCGAACCACGGGCTCAGCATGGAGTAGAGGATCAGCTTTCTGGCCACCGGGTCATCTGGCTGTTGGCCGGAGATAAAGGGCATTCAAAGATTCCCTAGCACAAATTAACCGGGACTTCTCCTGCGTCAGTGTGCAGTGCTGGCTCCGGCGTCGAGGGCAGGCAGCCTGTTGCCATGCGGAGGTGCCGTTCAAGGCTACCTGCACTTTCTGCTGTGGGCACCTTTTCAGCCCAGCAGGAAAGGGAGGTGAAACTCCGCATACGACCGAATATATACGCCCTATACAGAGTCATTATGGTATATCTCTTAGCCACTGACCTATTCGACGCCTATTTGTGCACTATCGAAATAAAGGATCCTGAGGCTAAATTCCGTTAAATTCAAACAAATGAAGAACTAAGCCCAGTACGTGGTTATTGCACTGTATATTACGCTACGCCATTTTCTATTCCATTAAAAATTTATTAAACCATCCTTTCAGGTAGCAAAAATTAGGTCGAAGATTTCAAGGACAGTCACCGTTATTGTATTATCATACAAAAACCCCATAAGTGTAAAGGGACCTATCAAGTTTTCGCCGTAGACAGTAGTGATATATGAGCCAAATTGGCTGCAAACAAATTTGTGGTCCGAACCGTGACCAATCAAGCTTAACTGACAACCACCGAGGTGTCAGTTAATGGCGCCATTTCACCTTTTCAACTCCTAGATGCAGCAACGTAGAATCTTCGATCAATATAAAGAAAATAGTGGTAAATTAAAAACGGAACAACACTATTCGCAGCAGCGCCACGATTTGCATAACTAAAACGAGATCACGTGACCCACATCAGCCTATTGGATGACGGAGAATCTGGAACGTGGATGCTGTGTTTAGAATATGGGCAACTCTATCGAAATGGTGAACAGGCACCTTTAAGATTGAGTGATCAGGGTTGGGACGGAAAACTTGGCAGCCATTTTGACTCAGATATCACTACTTTCTATAGCGAAAACTTGATGGGTCCCTTTATCCTTATGGGGTTTTGTATGATATCACCCCTTTCGGTTGTTTTATGGCTTTGTTTTAGTTTAAGTAGTGTTTGTGAGCTCCTTATGAAAATATCGTCGTAAATCGTTCTTGAACAGCCTAAAGAAAATCGTCACTTTGGTTTAATTAATGGTCGCTGATTAATTATATTTCCAATAAAGTGTCCGTTGTGTTACATTTGCTTGTAAAACAGAAACAAGTGAGCACGATAGGTTATAGTTAAGTTTAGGCCTATTTAGATTATTTTTTCCATTTTTTTTTTCAAGGAGCGGTAACCCTTCATTGATTCTCTTCCCATGAATAGTTTAGTAGACTATGAGATAGTTTATTTATTTTAGATATACATATGTTACAGTAACAATACAACATTTCGATTTAATTGGAATTAATTTTATTGGGGCCGCGCCCCGAAGCCATGCGCCCAACCCTAAAAAATATAGATCTAAGAATACAACTCACAACCACAAATCCCATAACACCATCAAACTAACATGGAAACATTCCTCACCATATACGCTTACTCCACTGTGTAACACAACATCTTTACTTAGGAAGTTTGCCGTGCGCTGAAATACTGCACACTATTGTACACAAAGAAAGAGTTAATTAAGCACTAAAGTTTCTGCACACTTCACTGTGCAGCAAATATGGGTAACTACGTGGGCCGATCTCGGTCACACCAATGGGCGCCACGTAATGTATACTTCGTAATGTAGACTCGGAGCTGCTACAGGGAAAACAAAGAGAGCACACACACACAGGCATACGCATAGTCGTGACACAATCATACACAACTCGCCACTCACCACTCGATCGTCGCATGTATACAAAAAGGAAACCACATCACCATCAACAACGCAACTGAACTATCTGTACACCGCAGACATGTACACTGGTGAAAAGAAACAGAATAAACGGGGGGGGGGGAGGAGCTGAAGAGCTCATAGGCAGACGCCAGTCGCACTGGCAAACCTTGCCACTGCTCTCAAGCACAAAAAAGCTGTTCGAGCGACATCCCCTTCTAAAACCAATACCTGATCCGCTTCTGTCAGATATTCACCACAATGCAACACTGTGCATTCTTCACCGTATACACACACAGACATCTGACACCACCCTAGTCGCCGTCTATGCGATGGAAGCAACGCATGCCCAGTTCACAAACGGGACTGCAAACGCGCCATCCGAAATAGCAGACAATCTAGGGTCGTAACGTATATGAACAGACCGGTTGGATGCCATAAAGAACACGACCAGTCACTCACTGTATCTTTCGCAACAACGTCTGCATACTCGTTCCCTACAACACCACTGTGACCCCTTGGGCCACTCTAAAGTTGGAATTGCGACTTGTGTGGCAACCCAGAGTTTCCAGCATATCGAGAACATCACACTCACACTTAGCGATGCCAAAGAGCTAGGTACAGAAGTGAGACAGGAGCGTGAGTCCGTAACGACAGCAAACTCCAGTTGCTGCAGATTGGCCGCAACATCTAGCGCTACAGAAATAGCCGTAAATGAAGCAAGCACGCGTAAAGCCCCAACTCCATTTACGCGAAACCAGCAAGCAAGCTAGCCACGCTACACGGTCTAGTGTGCCGCTGTCCTCGCTGACCCGCCCGCCTAGCTCTCGCTACTAGCTCCTCAAATTCTATTCAAGCGAGCGTTCAAGCCACTTGGCTTGCACTGCGGTATACTACCGTGGCTCTGATTGGCTCCGATTGACTTTAAAATGAATGCGTATTTTTGCTCATAGCTAATTACTGCAAGACTTTCAGATTCATACAATAGCATTTTTGGAATCAGTGGATTATAATTTAGTTTTTCACAACGAACGCAAGTTTCCCAACTTTTGTGAGAAATGAACGATCGTTTCTAGCGGTGATTTAGCTCTGCGGCCTGTGGCTGTTTGATCGAGACGAACAATAGTGCGATTTGAACCTGCCATTTGTCTGCCTGCCATTTCATGGCCCCGATTATTAAATACATTGCTATCTACGTGCCGATTCATTTTGTTTGTCTAACAATTAAAGTATTTAGCTAAACTGAGTGACGATCCGATCGAGTGCAGACATACGCAACGGCTTGTTTATGGCGCCATATTGCCTGAAACGTCATCGACTCCCTCTTCCTGATTGGCTGCCAGCAGAGCGAGCCGAGCGTGTTGGCCTCGCTAGCTGAAAGATTCTGGGCCGAGTAGAAGCGTGCGAGACGGCCTCGCTTGCCTTGGCGAGACGTTGTAGCTCGCGTCTCGCGTATATGGAGTTTGCTGCGCTAGTCCACGCTTTGCAGCTTTGGCCTCGCGAGACTCGCTAGCTGGCTGGTCTCGCGTAAATGGAGTTTGGGCTTTGCCTTTAGCACGGTTCTTAGGTGTCGTGTACGCCGATGCGGGGCTAAGCTAACTGTACTAAGCAAGAACGCTTGCCTTCTGATTGGCTGATATTGACTCTATAGGAAGTGACGTCAACACAAAAAGAACTCCGTGGACAGCCGAAGAAAACAGCTACTAATAGGGATCGTTATGAACAGACATGAATCTAACAGGCAACTTAACAAGTCAAATAAACATTTTTAAAATTAAATTTCAATTTCAATTTAATTTGTTGCATAAATTAATAACTCTAATCTTTGTGGAGCCCAGTGGTTTCGATTTTTAACACCATGGGATTCTTAAGGTTATGCCATGAAAATAATTCTTTGGTTCTCAGGTACTTGGACATTCATAAAATTCGCACGAGTCAACATTTTTCATATCAGCTAAGGAAAAGCAGTATTGAATTTTTCGAAAAGTTAAAGTGGGACTATCACAGATTAAACGTCTGCAGAATCTGACAATATCTAGCACTTTCTTAGGACTTTCTTGCACCAAGCGAAAGAATACACAATGCCATTTCTTTTAACTAAATAAACAAACCAAAACCTCTGTAATTATTGGGTGAAGATTTGGCGCGTCCTCGTGCACCAGGGAGCATACTATAACGGTTAACAATATTGCTGTTGCTAGATGGCGACATGGTATTTTCGTAGGGTTTTCTATCGGTGATATAGTGCTACTTTAATTGTCTGATTCAGACTTTCCAATAAACCATTTTAATTGATTTTCAAAAATAATCCTAATCTTAAGTCGATGGCTTAATAGTTCTGCGACGTAATTTGCGCCTCTCCCCCCAAAAATTGAGACCTTTTCTATTATTATTATTTTTTTTACGTATTTACACAATTATTTTTTTGTTTTACAACCTTTATTTGTAGTATTTGTAGCACTAATCAGTGAAAGTACATTTTTTTAAATTTTGTAAAGGAAATTCCGCGCCCCTTGTAGTCATTTATGTGAGTGGGGGAGTGGGTAGTCGGCTTCCCCAAGTGGCCCCCGTGTGGCATGGCTCTGATTTTAAGACAGCACTGATGTTACCGATCACCAACGTTTTCTGTTTGGCGGCACTAACTAAGCTAACGCTGTACATCTTCTGCGTTAAGGCGGAAATAATTACTATAAAACAACTTTCTTACTCAATATTATCGTATTTTTTGCTTTTTCGCCTACTGGATGCCGTCATTGAAGAATTTTTTGTAGAAATTTTTATCAATAATAAGACCTTGTCTAACTTAAAAGGCCCGAGTTATAAGTGTGCCAATATTTTTTAGGTGGTTATGAGCACGTGTGACAAAATGTAAGGAGGGGGGGGGGGGGTCAAAATTGGCCAAAATCAGCACGACATACTTTTTGTGAGTGTTCATTAAGATTTTTAGGTACTGCCTTTCTTTGGTCGCGAGAACCAAATCTTACGCACTAAGACATTAGCACAGTGTTTCGGCATTTCTGTCATTGTGTTATTTACTAACCGCCACAATCACCCTTAAATGTATGACTGCACTGAAGTAAAGCTAAGACTAGGCCATCTACACTGAATTGAAGCAAAAAATCTTAATCTTTTGCGAACCAAAGCAACTGCAGCGCAATTCGAAAGTAGTGCTGACATCAACTGAATTCTTCGCAAGTTTCGCAAGGCTACATTTTGGGGAAGTGACGTCATCACGTGTTGTCCAGACCTTGTTGATACGGGACTAGCGACAGGTGCCGAGTACGCGATGCGGGGCTAAAAGAAGGTGTCGTGTACGCGCGTTCTTCGTTGGTGCGGACTAGTTAAGCCTTGATTCTAAGCACGGGACCAGCGTTAGTACGGGACTAAGCAGATATACGAAGGCTGACTGACTCTATAGGAAGTGACGTCAACACAAAAAGAACTCTGTGGACAGCCGAAGAAAACAGCTACTAATAGGGATCGTTATGAACAGACATGAATCTTACAGGCCACTTTGACAAGTCAAATATACATTTTTAAAATTAATTTCAATTTCAATTTAATTTGTTGCATAAATTAATAACTCTAATCTTTGTGGAGCCCAGTGGTTTCGATTTTTAACACCATGGGATTCTTAAGGTTAGGCCATGAAAATAATTCTTTGGTTCTGAGGTGCTTGGACATTCATAAAATTCGCATGAGTCAACATTTTTCATATCAGCTAATGAAAAGTAGTATTGAATTTTTCGAAAAGTTAAAGTGGGACTATCACAGATTAAACGTCTGCAGAATCTGGCAATATCTAGCACTTTCTTAGGACTTTCTTGCACCAAGCGAAAGAATACACAATGCCATTTCTTTTAACGAAATAAACAAATCAAAACCTCTGTAATTATTGGGTGAAGATTTGGCGCGTCCTCGTGCACCAGGGGGCATGCTGTAAAGGTTAAAATATCGCTGTTGCTAGGTGGCGACATGGTATTTTCGTAGGGTTGTCAATCGGTGATATAGTGCCACTTTAATTGTCTGATTTAGACTTTCCAATAAGCCATTTTAATTGTTTTTCGAAAATAATAGCGATAGTTTAAAGGCACATAACTCCCTCCGGTATATTTTAACAGTTTCACTCGATACATTACCGGAAATAGTTTTTTATAAACTGATTTACCTTTCATTTGCTGGTCTAAGAGTACGATGCAGATGTCAGTAGTGGCGCGTGAATGTTATTAGGCTTGTTTTAAACGGCTCGGTCCGAGCGGTATACAACTCCCGCCACATCGCTGGCAAGCCGCGGCCCTGGAGGAAGGATAATTAATCCTTCGCTCAAGTTTGCGACTTGGTCGTACGATGTGTCACGTTGCAGCGGCCCCGAAATGAGTATGACTAGTGTCTTAGAGCAATGCGCGCTGCGGTCGTTTGAACTATATTTTAGCGTAGGTGACACAGAGTAAAGCGGCCAGAACGGAGGGATTTATGTGCCTTTAATAGTTCTGTGACGTAATTTGTGCCTCTTCCCCCAAAAATTTTTTACGTATTTACACAATTATTTTTTTTGTTTTACAACCTTTATTTGTAGTATTTGTAGCACTATAATCAGTGAAAATACATTTTTTTTAAATTTTGTAAAAGAAATTTCGCGCCCTCTTGTAGTCATTTATGTGTGTGGGGGAAGGGGTGGACGGCTGCCCTAAGTGGGGGCCCCGCCCCCCCCCCCGTATGGCACGGCCCTGATTTTAAGACAGCACTGACGTTACCGATCACCAACGTTTTCTGTTTGGCGGCACTAACTAAGCTAACACTACATCTTCTGCGTCAAAAATTGAAGTGGAATCAATTTGTAGTGCCTTCCGTGAAGTAAAGGTAGGTTTTTTTTCCCTCTTTTTTCGAATTTCGGGCCATGCGCGTAAAGGGAACATGGGAAGAAAAAGGGCTCTTGTCCGATTTTTTTTTTAATGGACTAAGAATTACCTGCATAGTAATGTTTTCTTCCTTTATTTTTGGGACAAACACACCGTTTGGCCGTCGTGAAGGTCCAAAGTTAGCACCGCGCCGTTCCAGAAAGCATGAAACTGGGCGAAAGTCCGGCAAGTGAAACGCCAAACCCCAACCAGATAATTACCTCAAGTGAAATGCCGAAGCCGGTTCCTAACCTAACCGACAATAACAACAAAACCACACGAAACTGACAATAACAACCCACCTATCTGAACTATTTACGGGAAAAAAATATCAGCTGAGAACATGGGAAGAAAACGGCCTATCGTCCGTCAGCGCAAAGAATGCGGCGTTCAATCATTTCTGACGGCCAAACGAAGCCTTGGCCCCCCCCCCCTCAATAAAAAAAATTAGCGAAAACGCTGTGCAGTTGATCTTTTTACGTCATTCTAGCCCAACGAGAGATCAATCGGTGAGGAACCTTTATTCTTCCCATAAGCCGCGTAAAGTAAACTTGTTTCCTCTATTGTTTATTTTACTATCGAAAGTGATCGTGGAATGAATTTATAATTCTGCCTTTATTCCGTTAGCTACGCACCTAGTATGCACGATCCCGTTGATACAACAAACTGTTACTGGTCGAATTGATACAACAAACTGTTACAATAATTACCTGATTAGCAGGAGCCACATAACTACACGAATTGCCAATATGCATAGAATTCTAGGACAGCCTTCCCGGCAAACCGTAAAATATCCACCATTTTTTTTCAGTGATTCGCCAATAGCCCAACAACAGATAAAATTCCGTTTTCCATGCATGTTGTTAAAACCTGAAATACGCTGGGCCAGTTCTGGTTCAATATTTTTTTCATACAGAAACATAATTGGCAAACATTTTTAGCAAGGACCTTCAACCCTTCATATGCAAACGATTTAGCCATAAACTGTTCAATAACAACGCCTACAATTTGCTGGAACTTCCGGCCATACGATAAAGGTGATAGGCATGACCCGTTCAAATAAACGACTGGAGTGGGACGAGACGTCATTTAACAATAGCTCACGACGCTTGCCCTTTTTTCTCCCCTACTGTATTTCAATAACTGCTTTATGCATTACATGCATAAGCATTTAAAAAGCAAATGCAAACTAGAAACTCTAATAATGAGAAGAGTATGATGCTGTTAAGAGTCGAGCTTGGAAAGTCGGCCGTCACCTGCAAACAGGCGTTCGGATCGCTCAAGAGAAAAGCCGGTAGGTAGGGTGAGATACAAGGAGGGGAGGAAAGGAGGAGGGGCAGTATTTATTTTAATTACCCATCTGAATTCAACTAAATGTAGAAAAGGAGAAAGGGAAGGGAGGGGAGGGGAGAAGGAAGAGAGAGGGCAGAGAGGGGAGAGGCAGGGAAGAGGATGGGAGGAAAGGAGTGTTACAGGAGACAAATTACCCGTCTCAATAAATGTCCAGGCAACATCGAGCAAAAACTGTTAAACAACCACAAGTGAAACAAAACCACGGCCCGAAAAGAAAGAAAGTTACCTGTCAAACCAAACAGTGGACGAAAGTTTGAAACAAAAAACCTGGACGAAGCCAGGTACGATTGCTATGGTTAATACTACTTAGAAAGTTGACTAGATATCGCATCTTAACTCCTTCAAGCCTACGTGGGGCTCATAAGGCCTCTGCTAATGCTTTGTGTGCGAAACAGCACGAAGGCAAAGCAATATGATTGGTATTAGTAGCCGCAACTACCGCCAGGGCCCCGAGTAGGCTTGGAAGAGGCAAACTGCGATATCTGGTTAACTTTCTAATCTATGATACTACTGCAACCCTCTCTACTATGTAGGAAAAACATCCCTCCCTAGGTTGAAGAATAATTAGCATGAATTATTCCCTCCCTCCCTAGCTTAAAGAATAATTTACTCCCCCTCCCTATCTTAAAGAAAAATTTATTCCCTCCCGCCCTAGATGAAAGAATAATTTATGCCTTCCATCCCTAGCTTAACGAATAATTTATTCCCTCCCTAGCTCAAATAGTAATTTACTCCCTCCCTAGCTTAAAGAATAATTTATTCCCTCACTCCCTCAGAGAATAATTTACTCCTTCCCTCCCTTAAAGAATAATTTACAAACCTTCCCTCCCCTGTCTCCCACTCCTTTCCCCTTTCCGTCCCCTCCCTACCTCTTCCCCTACCTTCCCACTTTTCTCTTGAGCGAGCCAAACGCCTGGTTGCTGGTTGCTGTTGACATCTTGTGGCCGACTTGCCAAGCTCGACTCTTAACAATACTTTTTTTCGGCTCTTGGCTTTCAATTAGTTCGACTTAATCAATTGTCGGCTCCATCTCTTTTACTTCGGTTCTCATTTTTGGCTTACAATGGTACACAACAATGACTTGCTCGACACAATCAACTGTTTACTCCTCTTTGCTTCCAACTTTAGCTTGAAACTTGGGCTTGTTAGTAAAGGCTATAAGGTTTGGCCTCAACCTCCCATCTTAAAGCCGAAATCTTGACGATTAATATCTGTCGGCTGTAAATATTTTTCGATTAAACTTGGTGTACAAGCTTTGTTGGACTTGGTCAACAAGAACACCAAAATTCATTAAAATTCGCCAAAGCAAATCGGAGATCTGGATCTGAGCTGAAATCATGAAATTTGTTTTTGACTTGTTCTTGTTGGCATGATACGTTTCTACTACACTCTCTACAGATCAAATTATTTGTTCTGTAAAGCTGGATTTAGCTCATTTTACAGGTATTGCTCTATACCCTAGATGTGCCAGTTCCATAAAGACCTTTTCTAATTGGTCCAGTGGTAAGGGAGCTCTAAACGACCAGATTTATAGTTTTACATAGTTTTAAACATTGTTATTATGCAACAATGTCAGTCAGCAACCGCCAGCTGCAAGACGCAGGCTGAATATTAAAGGGTTTGTTTCCATATGGGTTTATGTACAGGTTGTTTCGTTTGTATTTCAAAGTATCGCGAATTAGAAAACAAAACGAACACCTTTGATGTTTAAGGTATGTAATGTTTAATAAACATATAGTATAAGGCGACACCATACCACAGTGTATCTTTCCAGCAAACCATAATTGATAAAGATACAAAACATCAAAACAAGCTAATCTAAACTACATGGTACACCAAAGTAGCACAAATTAGAGAACAAAAATGAACTCGTGTGATGCTTAACGTGAAGTTCAACTGATCCACAGTCAAAACAGCAAAGGAACAAAAATAAACTTTTCTGTAAGGTACAGATAGTGCAGTGTTATTGTACTGTTTAGTCCAGGTGAAACCTTACTGCTGCATCATCCAACCGTTATACACGTAAATACAATTAAAGCCGGAGCCCAAATTTTAAGACTTTTCATGCACAAACAAAGGAAGAATAATGTAAGGATCGACTACTTTCGACTACTCTCGAATACGCTCGCCTACTTTCTTGGCTAAATTTTTCAATGTTCTTCAGGCACGTCGTTCACTTTCCGTTCATCACCCTACTCATGCTGATACATACATTACTTTTCAAGATTTTCGAGCACGTTTCCAGGCATGGAATTTCAATATTACTTTCCTGGACATTTCCAGGTTTTCAAGGACTCGCACGAACCCTGAATTACCTGTAGAGCTGTGCTAAGCACACTAAGATGGTCAGTTTTAAAACAATTTCCTCCAATGTCGTTTAGCCAAGTAAAATACACCAATCACTTAGCTGATATGGTGTGCACAAGTAAAAAAGGTAGAAACATTTGACTACAGCAGTATGGTAGTCAAGGTAGTCTAAACAGTACAGCAACACTGCAGTATCTGAAACCTGATTCCTTTTCTGTTTTGACTTAGGATCAGTTAAACTTTACCTTATACATCAGCGAGTTCGTTTTTGTTTTCTAGTAGTGTAAGATATGTTGCCACTCTACTGGCTCGTCCCACCTGCAATTAAGCTTATATTACTGATTAGGCCAGTCCTACATTTAAAACGAAGTCAATGTTGAATTAGTTATTTTATTAAGCTTACTGAGTTGGTAAGTTTGAGGCGCCATCCACTGACCATAATTGCCACATACTACGATATTAATCACCAAGTTATAATGAAGGACATATTTTACAGCAACAATGCGAGTAGGCATTGTTTATCAACGTCACGCCGCGATGGTACGGTCAGGTCTTCATGATTCAGTTACCATGAAGGACCTTAAGAGAGTGACTGCCATTAGTTACCGAAGTTCGAAGGCTATAGGCTTTTCTGTCACGCTAACGAGTGCAGAAGGGAAAGCACAGGAAAGGCGGAGTTTGTAACGAAGTTATCGTTTACGTTTCCAGGAATTACAGACTCGGATATTTCCGACTAGCCAAGGCCGGTTGCTTGATTCACGATTATATGTGATTAACCGAAAAGCACGCATCGAATTCGAGTGGCGAATTTGGAAGCATCTTTTTATGATGAGGATGTGGTTTTATTTACTTGTTTGCAGGAATCCCATTCATTGCCTTGCCTACTGAGTGCTTCTACTTAGGGCTGTAGCTAGCCCTATTTGCGCCCAAGGCGAATCACCCGAGCGAATACTCCCCCTTACTTCCCATTTCAACGAAAAATATTTTCTTTCATTAACACTTATTAAGCATCAATTTATTAATCCTACCATAAAAATTGTGATTCCTTCACTTATTAATTTTTCGAGCGTTGGTCGAAGCAAATTCACTAATATGTAAATATGCCATTGTGCACTGTATTAATAATATCTCTTGTCCAATCAATCAGGCTTTGCGACGAAAAAAAAACTGTTCAGCATGAATAATTCAGGTTAATGGGTCACTGAATGGGCAGGAATTTGGTGCCCCTTGTAAGACGGCGCCTTGGGCGAGCATCGAGCTAACCTTGCCTTTGCTAAGGCTCTGTTGCCACTCTTCTTTTTCGGATGTCCTTGTTAACAAAGAAGCTCCCATTACTCTCCATTATTGTTACAAAATATCATCTTTTATTACTCATGTTTCTTAAAATAAACTTTCCTCGAAATTTTACCTTAATTTTTTTTAAACAAATTGCTAAATTTCGAAAACTACCTGCGTGTTTTCGTAAACATCAGTTTTCACCTCTTTACTAATGGTAAAAAAAAAATTACATTTTCAACGAGGAAATTTGATGAGTGTGCTTAAAAAAATATAAATGCTTATTTTACATTCGTTAATTTAAAACACGGGACCAGTCGCGGCTGCAATCGTGAAAAAGCTGACTTTGGAACAGAGCCGGCCCAACACTGCTTGAGGTCCTTTATATTTGTACTGGGGGAGGGGGGTGCGGGTGGTGGGGTCATAACAAAACTGAAAATTTGGAAAATTTGTTCCCTTCCTATTCATCCTTAACCCAAAAATATTAGCTGATGTATTTACCCACTTTCCAGTCCTATAGATTTCTAAAGCGTTTGTGGAAGCTGAGAAAGTTGTCGGAAGAACGTAGATTTTGAAACTGACATAATTTGTAACAGTGGTTGGGCTGGCTGCGTTGTCGGCGAATGTCTTGAGCCGGCTCTGCTATACAATTTAAAAAAAAATAGTAGACGATATACAGTGATATTTGAAACAGGCGCACAGCCAGCCAGCGTATTACGTATTTCAGCTCACATTATTTTGAAACTTGTGCACAGCCACCCAGCTAGACAGCCAGACACCATAAGTGATTTAATTATATCAGGAGCGGTATGAAGTGGCCTTTGTTCTACACAATTCTACCATTATTCCACCATTTGTACTGAGTCCTGACCCCATGCGCCAGTTGTCGAACTAGTGTCCGTTTTTACTTTTGCGGAAAACGTACGTTAAAAATTACGCTGTTTAGCCTTTTACGTACGTGTGTATCCCTCGTGCTGTGAATAGTCCAAACATGTGTCACTTCGATATGTTATTTTGTTATTTCACTGTACAGTGTTGGTTGTTAACAGAAAACAGAAGTGGTTTTGTTAATCCCATATTTACTTATGTAGCCTTGTTTCTTCTACATGTACAAAACGTCTGAATTGAACAGATTGGCTGAATGTTTGTTATAACAGCTTGATTGTTACTGCTGTAACTTTTGCACATATCGCTACCGAAATTCCTTCAGAAGCTTATACGGATATATCAGGAAATGCACGGGAAGGAACCGACGTAACCTACCAGAAAATATGTCTATGCCAGCGTAACAGAGTCAACTATTTGATTTATCGTGAAAAGAGTAGCGTCATGTGACGTCATATTGGCTACAAAAGAGACAGCTGCAAGGGGCACTAGATTGAACTGGAGGATTAAACAATGGCACATCTAGTCAAGGCAGTGCTTTGAGAGCGGATTTCTTAGTCTTAAAAATAAAACGTTGTTTTCTCCGAAGTTGTTTTGCACGATTTGCAGACATTTACAGTAAACTTTGCAGACATTGCTTTCTTGGTATTGCTGTTAAAGTTGACAAGCGAAAATTGTTGTAAAAATCAAATTTTCAAAATCAAAAGGTGTATTTTTGTAAAAGGGCAGGGGCTCCCAGACATAGAGGCGCAGATTCCGTTTGCATGAAAATATTGTGACTGCAAAAAAACATGACGTCATCAGTACTGTGCATCTTTGTTGAAAACACAGTTCGAATCATTACTTTACAGACAATTCCATTTGAATGCCATACAAACAAACAAAAGATTTAATAGTATCGAGATTCCCATTGAGGACTTCAGTAGAGTAAAGATTATCGAGATTCCCACTGCGGAGACACACACAAACAAAAAAAACTTACGACCTTAGTTATATATATTGTGAAATAACCTCGGATGCCTAAGTTACAACAAACAATCATGAAAACATGAAACTGCAGTAAGTAATACACATTCGGACGAGGTTTAGCTATTAGAGAATGATAATTCTAGACTAAAAAAGTGATCGGATCATTGGTTGGGTTACTGAGGCAGTATTTAAACAGGGGCATCTACGAACGGCGAGACGTTAGCCTACAGGTTTCATGCTTAGTTTCCGATCTTGGGATGATTTTTAGCTCCTTTCCGGTACCAGTCACGATCGGAGCATTTTTTTTGTACTTTTAAAAGCTGATAATGTTAAATTGACTGTTGTGAGTCGGGTGCAATAGCGCACCCAGAATTTTCTTTGGGAGAGGGAGAAGGCAAACAAATTTGAATTCAGATTGGAGTCTGGGAATTCGACAAAGGATGGGGGAAGGGGATTGTTTTAACTCCCTTGGAGCCCTGCAAAGGAACTCAATTTCAGCAATTTTGTGCCGTGTTCTGCCAAATTTTACTCTTTTGGGTTGTTGGGGAAGGGGTGCCCCTGCTTCCCCCCCCCATACGGCTTCCCCACTCGTTGGGAGCAAACGCGAACTCGTAATTGACTGTCACACTTCTTTCGTATAAATAAAAATAGATAACTAAATAAAGAAGACAGTCAGTTGTCGGTGTTACTCGCGGTGTTATCATCACTGTTCCTAAAACTGAGTAAAATAGAACAAACAAATGGCCTTTAAACTCCGGATTTGTTTTTCTTCTGTTTAAAAGTCTTGTTTCTTCCCTACGATAAAGGTTTACGTATTGATATTTTTAGTAGTTGTCCAATCCCCTACCCCTTCCTATAAAAATTCCAGTGCAATGCATGTTTAGGTCTAATAAGTACAACTCCTTTCGCTAATACTGGATTTTTTTGCGGCAAACATAACTCATTGGTGGAGCGAAGCGCAGCGTATAACGGACACCAAATTGCAAAATGATGGGGGCAGCCCAAACGAAAGATCGGATTGGAAATGAAATTCACCACATCGCTAGAAATAGAAATCCCCAAAAGTATTGTTGAGCTCGAATTTGCCATAAATCCATCAATAATATTGCAGAAGAAATTGCGTTTTTCGATTTTATCTATTAACACTCACCACTGTAAACTGAGAAATCCTGAGTAGTTAAGGAACTCCGACGGAACGTACGCCCGTGTAGCTGGTTAAGAAGTTAACTTTTAAAAACAGAAAAATTAAAACAAATTTAAATCAAAACATATTGCAGTCTGTTTTAAGTGCAAACTGTTGCAAACTGTTGCATAATGTTGCAAACTGTTTTAAGTGACATTAACAAATACGGCAAGGCATAAAAATTAAATGATAAGTGAAACTACAATGAGAAAATATAAAGAAACACCCGTCGTAGCATCCGAGGACAGCAGTGAAGCCCAGTGTGTGGCCACCTAGATGAAACAATTTAGTCCCTTGGAAGTACTACGAATATTTCTTTGTACAAAAAATAACATAAATATAAATTAAACAAAGTTCAGTTCCTTTTTTCCCGCAATGGGCCCTAAGTTTATTTCCTAGTTTTAAAAGGACGCACCTTCTCACTGTATTTGAGCATCGTGCTAGAAAGGGCTTTTGCGTCATTTACATAGGTTAGAGTGAATGTAGCAAAACCGTTAATGCGATGGGAAAAAAACAAGAAAAAGAATGCCTTTGCAACATTTACACACGTCTGAACTAATGTTGCAAACTGAGCCATTTAGGAAATCTAACCGGGAGGAATGTACCTTAATTGTAAGACGATTGACTTAACGTTTGTTCATCTTATCAATTCCCATTAACATTTACCACATTTTAACAGATAACGATAATAATATAGGCCTAAAATAAAATGAGAAAACGGATAAAAATACAAGTAAAAAATAACTCTGTCCTCTCTTTAGGCAATGGGACAAAAGCCTGTTTCTTGTTTAAATAATAGGATGACTGATTTACGTTTGATCGCATTATGAATCCCCATTTTATATAACACATTTTAACAGATTTTAATTTTAACTTATTTTAACGTATTTAATGTAGCATTTACATATTTTAACGGATAATGATAATACTATAAAATAAAATAAAAAACGAATAAATATAAATATAATTTTAAAATAACTCTTAGTCCTCTTCCCCTGCAATGGACTGAAGCCTGTATCCGAGGTTTAAATTATACGCCAACTGATTTACGTTTGATCATTTTATGAATCCCCATTTTGTACAACATATTTTAACATATTTAATGTAGCATTACATATCTTAACGGAAAATGATAATACTATAAAATAAAATGAAGCACGGATACGTATTAATATAAATATAATTTAAAAATAACTCTCAGTCTTCTTCCCCTGTAATGGCCTAAAACCTGTTTCCGCGATTTAAATTGTAGGACGACTGATTTACGTTTGATCGTATTATGAATTCCGGTTTTTTATATGACAGTTTAACAGACAATACATTTTAACATATTTTAACGCATTTAATGCAGTGTAACACATTTTAACGGATAATGATAATAATAAAAAAATAAACTAAAAAAATGGAATATAATTTTATGACACAAATAATATGGTGTAACCCTGAAAAAAATTCTGGTAATGCCAAGCAGAATGATAATTTGCCCCCAGCGAGTTGCATGTGGGCTTTCCCGCTAAACATACGGGCATACGGGAAAGAGCCCGGGTGACACAGGACATAATAACACTGAACATAAAATTTCACCTACCGGATACTGGCTTTCAAGGAATTGTCACCTGTAAAACAGGTCGCACTTCTCCCAGCTCAAAATCAACTGCTCGTTTCGCGTCTAAGCATGGTCTACGAACGAGCGTTCAACCACAGCATCCGTCCAGTGACTCAAGCTCTACACAAGTGGTCCGCGGTTCGCTACGATATAGAGTCGACGCTGTGCTTCGTGTACAGCCTACATCACGCTGCCCTGCCCCTGTTCCTGCATCCATGCCGCCACCTCACCCCCATCTATGTCACGTGGCATGATGTTGCTCCTCCAGTTTGCCGTAGGGTGGCGGTGAACAACAGTACCTACAAGTGCGCAACCCCCCTGGTTGTCACAGTTGCAATGCAGAATTCCGATCAATGTTGGTGAGGAGGAGACTGAACGACTTGAGAGAAAATGTACACGCATCCGGGAGGTGCGACTGTGTAAAAGGAACGGCTATTGAATTGGGTAGACGGTTGGTGATGCTTCATGAAGTTCGGTTTCGGTTCCGTAGTTGTGAGTGGTTTTAATGTCATTGCTAATGGATGGACGTGGCAATTATGTTTGCCGGGGGGGGGGGGGAGTTACAAACGTAAACCAAAACAAGTGGTCATATACGTACGCTTGGCTAACGTAGTGTAGGCCTGTTTCCATTGCTTAAGGTAAGTAAGGGACAGGCCATTGATTATCACCGGGAGAGGAGGAGGATATCGTTGGGTCACGGATTTTTTGGACCCTCTCGGGAGGGGGGGTCCAAAAAAAACACTAACTGGAAGAAAAAGTCATTTTTGGACCCTTTAAAATGACACTTCAGCAGTCAAAATTTATAAAAATCGCGTTAGCTTCTGAGGGGCCCTCCATTGTGAGTGTTTACTAGGTTTTGAAGCTATCCGACTCAGTATTCGTACTACCTAGTATAGTTTCTCCAACAAACTTTACAGAAAGGCCTTTTCTTCTGGTTCCTTGGCTTCTTGTCTGTCAGATGCTGAGTACGTTAGAGGTGTACGCATACAAACAAACATTGCAGTCTCCATACTTATTACAAATAAAAACTTTAAATGTGCCGTTAAAAAGGGGGTTAAAAA